>VWYK01011489.1:0-17776 GCA_013399775.1 Semnornis frantzii
AGGTAGCTTGATGTTAGTACACACTGTTGCTGATGTTAATAGTAAACTTTAATAGCTACAATGACAGTTGAAACATATACATATATAATGGTATTTTTAAAAAATCACTTTTAATTAATCACACAATAGCATGCTTCTTCATTTGCAGCCAGATGATTAAAATACAGATAGATTTCCCTGAACATCACAGAAATTGAAGGCACTCAGTCATTCTATCAAAATAGTTTCCTAAGCCTTCTTTATTCGCTCAGTTACGTATTTCCGATTTCAAACACTGTTAAACATTGCAGCACAGCAACAGGTAAAGCCAGATCCTAAATAACAGACTGTATGGCATAAACTTTTGACCAAAACACGAATAAAGCTTCATGTAGAGAGAATGGTTGATTCAATGCCCTCTGTTCTATTACTGCAGCATTTCAAACACAATTAAAAGAAACCAAATTGATTTTTTTTATAAGGAAAGCCTGAAAATGGTTTGATAAACTGCAGGTAGATATCTGTAGTTTAAAATTTTTATTTACATTAATCTAGTCATCTAAAAATGTTTAAAACATGGGGACTTCTATGCTGAAAACAAGGTTACTTCTTAGAGAGTGGGTCAACAGCCTAGAGATCTTAAGATCTTTCCAAATCTGAGTGAATCTTACACAAGTTAGATACCTGAAAAGGAATAGTTAAGATCCAAAGCACAATTTTATCTCTGACACAGGTGCTTTAAATATATCATTTATTCAGAGGTTGCAGCTCATTCTAAGTAAAGAAATTTGGACTATTTTTCAGAAAGGATGCATTGAGTATATTATTAAGCTCTTAATCATATAAATAGGCACAAATTAGTAATTATGACAGCTTTAGAGAGTTGGAAGGCTGAAGCAGGCTGAGATTTCCAGTTGTAGAGGAACGAGTATTTCCTTTCTGAAATGTATATTTGGGGTAAGAAAGCAGCTTTGCAGATTTTTATCATCAGCTTGTGAGAGGTTGAATCAGAGAAAGACTTCTGAATACAGAGTCCATATTTGATGTCTATGAAGAAATCTGCGGATCTGAACCTATAGAGTAATTGTTCGATACTTAGATATGGAGAAGAAAAAAATATTAGAAGTGGCAGAGGTTAGGAGGAGATTTGTTTATGACTAACTTAAAATATTCTGTTCATTCTCTAAAACCAGTATTTCCCCCTCAGAAAAGTATTTACTTTCATTAATAAAATCTCTTTTCAAGTATTTTCCTTGGGATGCTTTTAAATCAGGTACCCTTAATGTCAATATTATTTACTATCATTATTTACTTTATATCTAACTGCACATACACTCAATACGTAATTTGGTACTTATGGAATCAATAGGGAGAATGTTTTAAGAGTTATTTTCCTAAAAAATAATTTGGGTATTAATAAATCAATAGATCATCTAAGCTGTTTCTTCAGTCCTTAAAAGTCGGTGTCATACTTTGTAGTCTCTATAGAAATTTCACAAGTTTTTCAAGACTATACCTTGTGATTATTGCTGACCTATGGACTGACCTATACAGGCAACAGGGAGGGGGAACGTGTGGAAATCAACATGGGCTGTTATATGAGACAGTTTACAGATACACTTTTCAGTCAGACTGAAGCAGATTTGATTATTAAAAAATGGGGTGGAAGCTCTTTTTGGGTTTGCTTTGTTCTGTTTTGTTTTTTTTTTTTTTTCTTAAAGTTTTCTTCTCCTACAAGGTAATTGGGTGGCCGTAAAATGTTTTCAATAAAGAAAAATCCTCATATGTAAATATCATACTCTGCAAATGTGTTTAGACTGTTCTGTGAGGGAATAGCTAAAAGTTTGTCACACCACCAAAAGTCACCCCTCCAGGATTTTCTGTATACTAAGCACTGCTGCTATTGACACACCCTTTATCCTCTGGACTTGATACATTAACTACTGAAATCTGTTTGTGGCTTTAGAGGCTTCCGGATCAGAACGTCCCTTCACTTCTTATCCTGTATCATCAGATCCTTACAAAACCAAGAGACAGTCAGTGTATAACACTACTGTCTTGTCTGCTAAGTGCCTGCATTTTTTTTTTTCCAAAAACCAGCACCATTTCAGAAATAAAATTGTGCTATTATCTAGGTAGACAATGGTGATCTACAAAAATATAAATTTGTATTTTATCTTTCATCCATTTCCTGCTTTTAACAAATAGAAATGTTGCTTGTTCAGTATAATTTGAAAAAGAGAATACAGTGCCTGCCCATTATTTGCCTGATAAATTCATTCTGATAAATCAACTGCACAACAGATAACACACACAATACATGAAAGATCCTGTGGAAGATGGGGTATTGCATACTTAATTCTCTTTGTGGATGCAGCCTTCTGTAGCAAGAGCTACCCATTATAATAATCTTTTACAGAAAGGATTATTATTTATAAATACTATAAGGAACTTTGCAAACCATAAGACGGCGTCAGTAATTAGTCCTCTAATATTCCTTGTCTACCAGTGAATATACTGGACACAATAAGTTACATGCTTATAATTTATGTTCATACTTCCAAAGATTTTCTTGGAGAATGGTGTTTTGCTGTGAACTGCATGCAGAACCAAGAGAGGGCTCTTCAGAGGGATCAGGGCAAACTGGATGGGTGGGCATAGGCCAATGGGATGAGATTTAACAAGGCTAAGTGCAGGGTTCTACACTTTGGCCACAACAACCCCAGGCAGCAATACAGGCTGGGGACAGAGTGGCTGGAGAGCAGCCAGGCAGAAAGGGACCTCGGAATACTGGTAGATAGCAAGCTGAACAAGAACAAGCAGTGTGCCCAGGTGGCCAGAAGAGCCAATGGCATCCTGGTCTGGATCAGGAACAGTGTGGCCAGTAGGACAAGGGAGGTTATTCTTCCCCTGTGCTCAGCACTGAGTACACCTTGAGTACTGTGTCCAGTTCTGGGCCCCTCAATTCATGAGAGATGTTGAGGTACTGGAATGTGCCCAGAGAAGGTAGACAAAGCTGGTGAGGGGCCTGGAGCACAGCCCTGTGAGGAGAGGCTGAGGGAGCTGGGGTTGTTTAGCCTAGAAAAGAGAAGTCTCAAGGGTGACCTCACTGCCGTCTACAACTACCTGAAAGGAGGTTGTAGCCAGTTGGGGGTCAGTCTCTTCTCCCACGCAACCAGCAACAAAACCAGGGGACACAGTCTCAAGTTGTGCTGGGGGATGTATAGGCTTCACAGACAGAGTGATTGGCATTGGAATGGGCTGCCCAGGAAGGTGGTGGAGTAGCCGTCCCTGGAGGTGTTCAAGAAAAGATTGAATGAGGCACTTAGTGCCATGGTCTAGTTGATTGGCTCGGGCTGGGTGATAGGTTGGACTGGATGATCTTGGAGGTTTCTTCCAACCTGGTTGATTCTATGATTCTCTCCAGTTCTAACCTTCCCTCCAGTAACAGGTTCTTGAGCCTGCAGCCTTAAGCGAACCACTTCCTGCATTTGTAAAATGAAGATATTAACATCTGCTTGCTCACCTGGAGAAGGGTACTGGAAAACAACTCAGCCTCCAGAACTAGAAGCTAAGTCTGGCAAATTCCTAATGTATTTGGCAAGGAGGCACTCCACAGGGCACTGCAATCCCAACATCTCTTCAGTGTCTTTATTGTAATTTTCTCCCTAAGCTTTCCAGGGTGAGTTTAAGTCTTCATTTGACCTCCAAATCTGTAAACAGTTATGGCTGCTAAACTATAATCACAGAATTTGTTCCCCTGACTTCAAGAGGATTAATTAGATGCCTAAAGGTAAAGAAGCATTTGCAGAGTGAGGGCTACATTTGGTGAAGGGCCATTTTCCCCAATTGAAAATGTATAAATAAAAATCATGCCTAATTTGCTTCCATTACTAATGCTTTATATACTATATAATTGGAATAAAATTAGATAGTCTATTTTAAATTGTTTACATACAAATCTTATTTTCCTATAGATTAGAAATCAACGGCCATTGCTCTTCTAATTTGATGCTGTTGTCACATACTACGAAGGCTGAGTGTAAGGAGGGTTTTTTCTTTTTTTTTACGTTATCTTACTATATACTGAAGTGAAACATTTGACACAACACTACTCAAATGATATAAAGTTAAGGAGTATTTTGGAGAGCAGTGATAAATGGAAAAACAATCTCGAAGGTTTATTAATCCAGGGAATTTTCATATCTGATGCACACACGAGAAAGTTTTGCCAGACATTTTTCAAGACACTACTTGTATTCTTCATACAAATTACAAGAAAATGACTCGTGCAGCTGAGAATAGGATTAAATTACATATATAGTTAGCATCACTTTTATTAAACTTTCACTGTATTCCTTAAAATAATTTGACTCTGTTCAGAATGATGTTATATAGTCTCACAACCAGTTAAAGACTCATTGTCTCAAAGATAACTGTTGTGGCAGGCCTAAAAAGGCCAATATAGGATTATACGTGTCCTGGCTTGCCCAGACATGTTTTTCTGCTCTCCCTCCCTTTGTTTTGGGGAAAAGCAACCACAGGGAAGAGGACAAAGAACCTGCAGCCACTGAGGACCCTGGCCCTTTGTAGTCTGTGGTACACACATTCAGCTTGTGTATGCCTTGTGCAAGGCTCATGTTCTGCCCAAATTTGGGTAAAGCAAGCCTATGGCTTCACCTAATATAGTCAGGCTTGGCTAACTGCCATTCTGATTGGCTATTCTGTGTCCAAAGGCCCATTAGTCGGGCTGTATGGATAAAAGGAGATGAGCATGTAGGACAGTGTGCTCTGCCGTTGTATCCGTGCTCTCTGCTGTTATATTCATGCTGCCTTATATCCTGAACTACCTGGGAACTGCCTTCCAAAGGTTTACCAGGAACGCCTCCACATGATCGGCCTGCATAGCCAGTGTGACATCATGCTGAGACTGCACATTTCAATACACCCTGCCTACACCTGAAAGCCTCTTGCCAAGACAGGAAGTCCTGGAGATACACACATCATCCTGAGCAGATCAGGATCAGGTCAGAGATTGTCTGCCTCCTTTCCCCAGCAGCCCAGGAGGAACCAGAAGTCTCAGTGGATGACAAGAATTCCCTGAAAGCATCTGGGTACTGTCTGAAGCTGTAGCTAGCTCCATGAGTCAGGAGATAATTTTTGTGAGTAAATACTTAAACCCTCTTGTAATTCACCATTGCCTTGTGCCACAAGCAGAAAGGAGCTCCTTGAGTCCATCTAGTGAACAAGTGGTACACTAACTGCAAAGCCTTCTCTTCAAGTTCAATTGAGTTCAATTAATGTTACATATTATGACTAGTTATTTCTAGATCCTGTTATTACCTATATATAAAGTTTCCATAACTGATGCAAAGAATCAATTATTATTAAAATTAGTGATCCGGGTGACACAAGTTCTGAATATTGACCATTAATAAACAATATTAATTTTATAAAATATCATCTCACATTAATTAATTACCCCTCCACTACAATAACTTACTGAAAAGTAATGATAGCTGATAGCAGAGTGGTGAAACTTTAAATTCATGAAACACAACGCAAGTCATCATCAGGAGTTCATATAAATGGAAGTACACTATATTTGCATCATTAACAGATTAAGGTGTTTAGGTAATTAGTCTGATTATTTTAAGTCTTTTGTTTCTCTCTGCCTCACTCAACGTGAATATCATTCACATAATAACTTCTGAGTTAAACTAGTAGAGGTAATTCCACTCTTTGTCCATACCTGATCAAAAAGTGAAGATAGAGTAACTATTACCAATCACATGCCCTTCAGACATCTATTTTCTTGCAGGTACCATGATACTACATCCACCGTGGAAGGATAAAGAACGTATGACTTAAAACAGACTTTTGTGAGGTGTACAATGAAGAGAAAGTACATCAAAAAAACATATACAAACAGCCTAGACAAAACTTCTCCAAGTTTGTGGGCACTGGGAACATAAAAGGATAAACCTTAGCTTCCCTGCCTTCCTTGATTTTTAAATTTTTTAATGCAGATGAAACCTAAGTTTCATCTGTAACTACAAATTGGTATGACTCCTGTCAATTCTTCTCACTTATGCCCATGACAACTTAATCTATCATAATCAGGGGAAGAAAATCTAAAATAATTTTGTCCTTTGGGGTCTAGGACATGAGCCCCTTTCTTCCATTACTCCTGGAGTAAGTTCCCTAACCCTGATGAAGCAGTGGGTGTTTTGGACCTTCTCTCTTGTGAAGCCTGAAGCTTTTCAAGGAGACAATTCTCTGTTAAATCTTAACCACTTCTTGCAGCAGACATTAGATTACATAGAAATTATTTGCAAGGATACATATTACCTCAGTCACAGCCAAATTTGAAATGACACAATTAACTGTGAAATAGTTGCTCCTCTCCAACAATATCACGGTTTTCTCTCATTTGGGGGGTTCATACCAGTCATGAAGTTTTTGAGATTGCCTGTATTTTTCAAAACTCCTTAACAATGGTGTTCATAATTTGAAGGTAATATAAAGATACTTCATCTCCTGATATGGTCTAGTCCTCGGAATGCAGCAGCATAAACATTAACGTGCTACAGAAGTGCAGAAACAGGAGTCAGGCTGCCTAAGGAACACTCTGCAAGTAGTTCAGTCTCTTTTACACTTTCCATGCAGTTCTGGATCCAAGCAACTCCAACATTGTCTGTTTTCTAAAAACACCAGATTCTTAATGGAAAAACTGCTGCTAGCTATGTATTCATTAGAATTGGAAATGGGGAGTCACTCTTCTAGCCTGGAGCCAGAAGGTGGGCTATCTTGGAGGCAGGGTTGATAGCTTTTGAATACCAGATGAAGTCTATAGATACAAGAGTGGTGTCAAATGACAAGAGCCTTAAGCAGATGGATGACAGTGTGTGTGCACTATAGGCTGTTGTTAATTTACTAGCTAGAGATAATGCTTCTTTAAAATTAAAAATGAGTCATTGGAAAACAGCCCGAGAGGCCACAGCCTGCAGATTTCAGGCCTCCTGGAAGGCCTGCATTGTGGGGGATGTGTTTTTTTAGAGTTATGAAAATTAAAATTGCATGTTAGAGAGGAAGAAAATGTAATTGTTTCTCTTACTAGCTACTTAAGTTATTCATAGTCTGGATTTGTAATTCACAAGTACATTTTCAGTAAAATGGAATGAAATCATAGACAAGATATAGATGAGCAATGGCAAAGATGTATAAAACTGATGAATCGTCAAGTGTCAAGATGTGAGGTTTATGTTTATATCTATGCTTTTATTGTTTTAGCATGACCATATACAAAGTCCTTCCTTTTCAATATTACTCTGCATAGGACTTCTCATTGCCATTGGGCTATGCTGGAAATGGCACATTTCCTCTGCTTTGATCTTCGGATGAATATTTCCTGTCATATCTCTTGCAAGAGTGTCAATATATTTCTGTATCACAACACAGACAGGGCTGTCTCCTTACTGCAAACATGTGACCAGACATCAGATTCACTGTAAAACTTCCAAGAATCCAGTCTGATAAAAAATTTATCACAACTAATCACAAAAGAGAACTGTGGAGAACGAGTACCCAAGTGTATTACTTCTAATGCTAGGAGTCTTAGTGCTACCATCTATTAAGATGTCTAGAACTCACTGGGGCACTCAGCACCATCTAAGTTTAAGAAAATTGTGAAGAATTCAGTCTCCTGCCCAGAGCTGCTGGACTCTGGTAGTCTACATTGCCAAAACTACTTGTGATCCCTACAAGTGTTTACCAAAGGCACTGCAACAACTCATTGCCTTGCAACCATATTCTGACACACCTGAAAAACATGCTGTAGGAAACACAACCCTAAAATCTAGATGATTTATTTAATATCATTACTTATCCAGTGTAGAAACAGCAATGCCTAACAATTTTACAGCACTTTTCCCCATTAGAGGTGTTGATGCCCACTGCATATCATTGCCTCTATAATCTTAGTTTAAAGACACAAAGGAATGAAGTGATATGTCAGTTAATGACAAAGAAAAGCTCAGTCCTTGTGCCTTGTACCCTTGCAGCTGGAACACAGGGTTCACATAGTTTTTAAATCCGTAACACCACTGACCTGATGCTGAAGTTCGCTACTCTATTCCACCACACTCTACACTGACTCAGCACCACTGAGCTCAGCAGTATTATGATGGCTTACACTCAGGTGAATGAAGGCAGAATTAAATATGGGATATTTAAAGAGATGTTCTTCAAAGCTTAAAAAGCAATGAGAGGAAAGAAGGGGAAGAATATGCATACAATGAATTAGTTACCCTGCATAAAATACTACAATCAAGGTCACATATAAATATTTATGTATTGCATTGCCTGTGCAATATCATACTAACTCCTCTCAGACAGTGACAGAAATCTCAGTACAGCAACTGGCATTTTTCAGCTTTAGAAATCTTTAAGACAAAAGTATCAACCACAGAGACTTTAGTCACAAAACATGTCCAGATCTATCACTGCAGCAGCAGCGACATGAAAGCATGTTCTCAGTTCCACTTGAAGGTGAAAGGCTGACTTTACAAAAAAGTTTCTCTCCTTTTTTTTTAGTACTGTACAACACCACCTGTCTCATCAGCAGGACCACTCTAAAGGGATGGGCCTCAAGGCACCTCAGTCCCAAGATTCTCCATGCCTCATTCTTCATCCACGCTGCTAGTAATGTACCATCACTGGCACAGTTACACCTGAACACTCTGGTGCTGCCAAACACCTGGCTTGATTTTCCACTGTCCAAATGAAAAATAAGCATAATCTGCTTTTTGAGGATACAGCAAATGAGGGAGTTCATGACAAATTGTGTTGGTTTATGCAGAATAGTGATAATAAGATACAAATGAGAATTTTTTGCTTAATGAATAATACTAATCACGTTTCAACAAATGCTGTGCCCTTCTAATTAGAGAGAATGCATAAAATCAGCTTAATTTATTTGTGACTAGTTATACATAGTTTAAATATTTACTAGAGATTTACTCTAACATTTGAAATTATTTTAAACAGTTCTTGCAGTAAAAGCAGACCTAGTAATGTAAAGGAGGTTACAATTCTAACTTGTGCCCTCCCTTTCATTATGCAGTGTGTGATGTATATCCTCAGTTTTCAAGATGCAAGAGAAAGGATATTATTGATTTACATGCTAATTCTCCAACTGTTACTAATTTTCTTGATTCCTGCTTCCAAAGTTGCACTTCCAACATTCATCACTGTAGTACACTAGAGGGGCTGAGCATCTTTTTCAATAAATTACAGGAACTATGACTAATTATAGTGATATTAACTATGCAAAGTAACGTGTAACTTAAAATGGATACGTTTATCATTTCAAATTATGCTTTTGACTCGTGATGGCCTAATACATGGATGCTCTTCTTTTTTTTTTTTTAAATACAGATTATGAGCTGTGTTGTGGTTGGTTTTTTTTTTTTTTTAATCTGTTTCACAGATACAGGCATACTTTCACAGTTTGATGAATGGAAAGAAATTATTTACATTCCATAAAATACTTCATGGGTAGAGGACAAGTACCAAGGGCAAGGAGGGCCAAATTCTGATTGTTTAAACAAAGCACTTAGAATTCACCTTAAACAAGTGCCATTAGCATCTATCTAGCCCACAGATTTGTACCATATAGTATATGTCTGCCTGATTCTACAAAGCTAATATTGCAGGTTCCCTGGTTGACAATTCTGACAATGCCTAGCGTTCAGAGAAAACCATCACGTGTAACTGGCTTTCACCAGTATAAAAAGTATATTGCAAAGGCTTAGAGAGACAGAAGCTTTAAAATAATGCCAGTGCAATTCTGCTTAGTGGAAGAATTTTGCATGGCAGCAGAACTCTTTATCTCACTTGAAGCATCCTATTTTTGTAGTTATCCTTCCAATCTGGAAGCCTGTGCTATCTCATTTTCCCATCACCTAGTATGTCATGGAACAGGAGTAGAGCTCTTAGTAAGCAAACAAAATTAAGGGGTAGCAAACTGGTATCTTGCAGAGACATAGTCAGAGAACATGAAGCAGCACAGATGGATGGTGTCCAGATCCCTCTACAGAATTTACAGAATCATAGATTGGTTTGGGTCAGAAGGGACCTCTAGGGGTCATCTAGTCCAGCCTCCCTGCAGTCAGCAGGACATGCCCACTAGACCAGGTCACCCAGGGTCCCATGAAGCCCCACCTTGAATGTGGCCAGGGAAAGGGCCTCAACCACCTCCCTGGGGAACTTGTTCCAGTGCTCCACCACCCTCATAGTAAAGAACTTGTTCCTAATATCCAATCTAAATCTACTCTTCTCAAGCTTGAGCCCATTGTCGCTCCTCCTGTCACTACAGACCTTTGTAAACAGCGTCCCTCCATCCTTCCTGTAGGCCTCCTTCAGGTATTGGAAGGTTGCTATTAGGTCCCCCCAGAGCCACCTCCTTTCTAGACTGAACAACCCCAGATCCCGCAGCCTGTCATCATAGCAGAGGCGCTCCAACCCTCTGATCATTTTTGTGGCCCTCTGGACCCGCTCCATCAGGTCCATGTCCTTCCTATAATGAGGGTTGCAGAACTGGACACAGTACTCCAGGTGAGGTCTCACCAGTGAAGAGTAAAGCAGCAGAATCACCTCTCTGGATCTGCTGGCCACACTTCTTTTGATGCAGCCCTGGATGTGATCTGCCTTCTGGGTTCCAAGCATGCTCTGTCTGCTCATGTCCAGCTTCTCTTCCACCAGCACCCCCAAGTCGCTTTCCATGGGGCTGCTCTCTAACGTTCTCTAACAATTCGCAGGGATTGACCCTGCATGGAACATTTCCATGAAGTTAGACTACCAGGACAGTCTATGCATTATTCCCATCAAAAAAACACAAATACCTTCAGAGGTTTACCAGGGGAACATCTGCACCTTAGATCTCTGCCTTAAGTTCACTGTTTAGTCAATACATCCACTTATTCTTCTGAGTAGTGGGATGAGCATGCTTGTGCTTCATTTATACTATGCTTAAAAATTTGCCACCTTTCCTGGACATGTTAGCCCTTCAAAACTGCTTCCCATGGGATCTAGCCACTATATTGTGCAGTCAGAATGGACTCTTATAAGGTCCAGGGGCTACACTCTGTCACGCTCTTTCCCCATTGTCCTCAGGTAACCAAAAAGGAAATCAGCCACCCTTCCTCTTGTAAGAGGAAATTAAATGCTCTTCCCAGAGGCCTTTAAAGAAGGCCTTTCCTTCTTCCAGGAGGGCTGCTTATGCTCAGATCAGTTTACTGCATCACTGTGATCACCACACTAGCCCTGCTTCCTGTTTCACACAGCCCTGCCTCACATAAGGAGGGATGGAACTGAGGCTCTTCTTGCTTCTGAGGGAATTGCTAGACCCAGGAGTATCAGTGATGTCGGTTCTGCTTAGAGAGTCTTCTCTCAATGCCTGGTCCCAATCCTGTTATTCTGCAGTTTATCATGTAGTCTTAAGACCTATCCCTGTCAATCTTCTAGGTAGTTTATAGAACTGCCTGGCCAATCTGTACACTTCGGATGTGTACACTGTGACAAAAATGCTCATACACGTTAAGGAGAATGGGAAGAGGATATATAAAACTGATTTTTAAAGAGTTTGAATGTGCTAATCTGCTCTCTTGAAACTCCAAATACAGCACAGAATAGAACACTGCACTGGAAAGCAACAAGAAGACAATTTCATCCAACCTTCCACTCAAAGTAGAGTTAACAAGGCAAGGTTCAGTCAGATTCCAAACAACTGCAAGTAGAGTCCACAGCCTCTCAGGGTAACTTGTTCCAGCATGTGATCGTGTTCACAGAATTTAAAAACAACACAAACAAACAAAAATATATATATATATACACATAATCTCCCCTTAGATCTAATGAGAACTCTTTGTAGTCAACTTTTTGTCTCTAGTCTTTCATCCTGCCACTGCATATCTCCAAGAAGGGCTTGAATCTATTGCTTCTAGATTCTCATTAGGTAGCTGTAGACAGCAATGATATCCCCTTAGCCTTCTCTTTGCAAAGCTTAGCAAATCCAACTCATCCTCTTCTTGTATGTAATGCACTCCAGAATGCTTCATATATGGTGGTTCTGATTACTAAACAAAATCTTTGGTAGAAGACAATTTGTAAGACAATTTTAAATGAGAAGTGAAAATCACTAGCATAATTTACAATTTTAAAGCACAGCTCACAGTTGTCCTAGTTATGTTCTTATCAATCTCTTCTGGACAAGTATTATCAAGCCCTTTACCTCATCTAATGTTTTCCAGTTCTCCTCTCAAGAAAATTTGCTCTCAGGAAGTCATGAAGAGTTCATAAGCTAATTAAATGAAAACTTTGTATGATAAAATTTACCACAGATTCATCAACCATGCTCTTTAAGCAGAGCTCAGAGATTCTCAAATTTGGAAACTCCCGATCAAAGTCTAGGCCAGCCACTTTACAAACTCTTCAAACGGTATGACCAAAACAAGGAATAATGAGGTTCTGCCCTTGTAATGGCTTCTGGATCTCAGCACAGTTCATTACCATTATCACTTAGAACAAACACATAGCTTTAACCAGCATGAGGGGGAAAAAAAAAAAAATGAAGTTTGTCTGCAGTTCAAAACGTTTCAAGTGACTGAAACTATGTAAGCACTGCAGTTGGGCACTTAACTTCCATTTACTTTGCAGAAAAAGCGTAACACTTTAAAGTTCAGGCTAAATTTACTACTTCCAGAAGTAAAAATCCATGCCATTAAAAAATCATCCTCATTGTCAATAGAATATTTATATTGTGTGCTATGCTTAAAAAAAAAGATTAAAAAAAAAAAAATTCAGCCATGGAGGTCAGAATCCCAAACCCCACATTTAGCTGTATTATGACTAGATGTGGTCAAGTGAAATGCTTTTTCATATTGTACCCTGTTTCTACAGGCCTTGATTTCAAGTATATTTGATTTGGCTGTAACATTTTTAAAATTAGACATTTACATTTAGATCTGACCATGTTTACTCTAGGAGTCTCAGAATTCCAAATATTGTTCCACTAACTTTTTTTACTCCAGATAATTATTTTCTTAGTCATTCAAAGATACAGTAAGTCTGTAAATATATATAGTTGAAAAGCAGCTAAAAATCTGCAGCCTACTCTTCCTTTCTAATGTACATCTATTTAGAGGCAGAAGACTAACAAATCAATCTGCCCTTCATGGGTGGAAGAAAGCCAAAACACTGCCAATATTTTACACTGTCTGGAGGAGCAAAGTCCTTACATTTGAATAAGTTTAGACAAGGATGGGGAGGCAGAGTATGACTAAGAAACTACAGACATAATATTCTGGGGTCTGTCATGGTAGGCCTAAGCAGGCCAAAAGAGACTTATACACGTCCTGGCTTGCCCAGACATGTTTTTCTGCTCTCCTACTTCTGCTATGGAGAGAAGCAACCATGGGACAAGGGTCAAAGAAGCTGGAGCCACTGAGACTGAGGACTCTGGTTTGCCCAGACTTGTTTTGCATCCTGTGCTAAACAAGGTACACAGGGTTGCCTACTGCAAGGCCTGTGTTCTACCCTAAAAACAGTAAAGCAAGCCTATGGCTTCACCTAATATGGTCAAGCTTGGCTAACTGCCATTCCAATTGGCTATTCTGTGTCCAAAGGCCCATTAGTCTTGGGCTGTATGGATAAAAGGAGATGAATAGGTGACACAGTGCGCTCTGCCATTGTATTCGTGCTTGCTCACTGTCTTATTGTATCCTGAACTGCCTGGAAATTGCTTTCTGAAAGTTTATCAGGAACAGGTTCTGAANAGCATTTGGGTACTGTCTGAAGCTGTAGCTAGCCCCACAAGTCGGAAAATGGTATTTTGTGAGTAAATACTTAAGCCTCTTATAATTCACCATTGCCTTCTGCCACAAGCAGAAAGGAGCTCCTTAAGTCCATCTAGTGGGCAAGTGATGTATTGACTGCAAGCAGTACACTAACCACAGCAACCTTCTCTTCCAGTTCAATCGAGTTCAATTAATGTTATATATTATTACTAGTTATTTCTAGATCCTGTTATTAGCTGTAAAAAGTTTCCATGACCGATGCAAAGAACCAATTATTATTAAAATTAGGGATCGGGGTGGTAAGAGTTCTGAATATTGACTATTAATAAACAATATTAACATTTGAAAAATATCTTGCATTAATTAATTATCCCTCCATAATAGGGTCTGGCTGCAAACAGGAGATCTAATGTTGAGTTCTTCGGTCTCCTAAATAAGACCACAAGTCTCGTCCAAAGTTATACGTGTAACCACTGTGGAATGACTTACTGTTACATTTACCACTACTCAACCACAACTGCTAAGAATTTTCTGAATTTTTCTAAGCTTTTTCTAAGATTTCCCAGCCATTGCACTACTGAGAATGAAACAAGCTTCAGGATTTGGAGGAGAAAGGATGCTTAGGAGTCCTGTTTCTTTTTGTCCTCACTGTAATTTGTGTAGTTTGCCCATTCAACATGACTATTCCAAAAAAGCAGTGAGTGATGTCAAGGGTAATGATGCACAGACCTTACCAATGCTTTTATTTTAAGCCTCAAAGATACACAAATTGATATTTAACGAGTGCTTCCTTGAGAATTTATAAAAAATGAATCTCCCACATTCAGAACAGTGAGGTTTCTTGAAAAGAATTAAGAAATACAGCCATTTAAATTGTTCAACACAATTAAAGTGCTCCTAACTAGCTACTCTCTCAGAAAAAAAACCCACTAGTTTCACAGACAAAATATCAGTTCCTCCTCAGAAGGATTTTAAATAAGGCTTAAGTGGGATATTCAGTGACTGACTTAGCTTCTCTGGAGAGCATTTCTTCTAATTCTAAATAGCAATAGTCTAATAGCTTTCACCCAACCGTGTTACTGAACCTAAAGAAAGTAGTCTCTCTTCTCTGATACCTTCTTTGGATCTGATATTAAAAGACATACGATTGCCTGTAAATTCTTTCATTAGCCACTACATATCAGATTTTAAAAGGCACTGCGTACCAGAACTCTGGCTTCAGAGAGAGGGGAGTATGCCAGAAGATTTTAGCTATGTACAGTTTGATATCTTCATCAATGATTTATTACACTGAAATGCACCAAATACATCAGTATCAAGCATCCTGCACACATGAAAATACTTAGGCCTGTTTTACAAGAGTGGACATGCTAAAGTGCAGCCATGCCCAACTGCCTGAGAGAGTAAATTTCTTTGCTCTAAACAGTTGGACTCAAAGAACTGCTGCCAAAAGCCAAGAGGCAAAGCTGTGCAGAGAGTAGAGAACTACCAGGGCACACTGGAGTTCAAAGCAGGAGGAGGGATTAGTTCCATGCTGTGCATGTGAGTAACAGCAGTTGCAGTGTGACATTGTGAGGAAATAAACAGGTATAACTATTTCCCAGGTAAAGTACAAAAAATTCTGGAGCTAAAATTCTTTGACGCCCCATGTAAGTTCCTTTCACAGAGAAATGTTTTAGATGGTGAATAAACTGCTCACTTCAAGTATTAGCATGATTAACTAAATGTAGCTTCCTGTAATAGCTAAACATGTACAGACCCTCTTCATCTAATTCACTTGGCTAACATGAATTGACCCATACACAACTCCCGATTGGCACAAGCAGACTGCTTCTAGTACTTCCATTGGTTTGTTTAAAGTCTATCTATGCTTTCCTGCATGTCAAGGTGTGAGTGTTGAATAAAAGCCCACCTACAGAAATTCTCTGCTTGATGCTCACTTTTTAAAACTGTTTTTTTCCCCATTTCACAGATATCAACTTTGCGGCATGCTTTACATCACAAATATTAACAATATAACTAATAAACCTGAATTAACAGAAAATATGGGTTTTTTTCTTTCTCATTGTGCAGAGAACATCTTTTCAATTACAATAACTGTTCCCAAATGGTTAGCACCGTGTCCTGCCCCACTATCTGAATTCATGGTTTGGGTTGGAAGTGACCTCCAAAGGTCATCTAGTCCAACCCCCCCTGCAGTGATCAGGTTTTCCAGAAACCCATCAAGTCTGACCTTGAATGCCTTCTCCTGCACTGGACCCAAAAGTGCCTCCTTTGTAGATGTAAATGCTCTAAGTAGCCAGCTACTTAGACTAGCCAGACTAGTTGGTAATCTGGACCAGAATTCAACACCACTTAGAAATTTACAGTTTAAAACAGGTTAATAGTTACGTGTAAATGGTACCCCAGAGTTATGACACTTACCACACTACCAATGTGCATTCACAGCACGGATTCCAGGATATTCCAATCCAGTTGCTTACTGCTCCTGATACCACTTAGCATGCTAATTCCAACTCCTACTAAAAGGGCAGGAAGACAAGAACCAAACTTGTTACAATTCATTTCTATATTGCTGAGGCCATTTCAGCTCACTGACATGTTCATTCAGAGAAGTTTTCATTACTCTTTGGTTAATGTGGCAGTTAATGTCCTTGACCTCTATGTTCCTCTGTATTTAAAAATGTGGGAAAAACCTGGGTTGCCCTGATTTAGGATACAATCTCCAAGCCGACCATTCGAAAAATCGTCATTTGCAATTGCTCGAGTGGATAGTGAAACCATTTCCTGAAAAATACTACTTGCCTTTCAGATTCCTCTTGATGTCAGAAAGGCAATGCTAATTCTGAATCAGAGTTCTTTAGCAAAACAGCACAGCAGTAAACAGCAAAAATAACAGTTTCATGCTCAAGGTACTACATATTAGAAAAATGTAACGTTCCACCAATGTTTCTTGCTGGTTTATAGTTATTTGATAAATGTTGGACTTTCAGCCTCTTCTATGTCCTGAGTATTCATTACATTCACACATCTTCAGTTCTCTGGTATTTCTGCAATACATTTTCCTGAATCAGCTGATGACATTTAATGGAATGTTTAAGACACAATATAAAACTATAAATGCTTTTGCTTATTCTGGGGGAAAAAAGCATGCACATAGATTGGTTTTCAAATTAAAAACTATGTTGGTGTACCTAGCGTTTTTGCTTCTGCTATACATATTAAAATATAACTAAATGCCTCTTATGCAATACTGCAGCATAAGTACAAATAACAGGCGTTTGTACTTTACAAGCAAGCTATATGATTAAGGAGCTATTAATGAAGTGAAACAAAACCTCAGTGCTAGAATGTAATAGTCCATGAAATTCTTATGGGGAGAAAGGAAATCTGCAGTGAATAAATATTAACCTAAATGCTATAGAAAACATAAAGCAAACAAAAAAAAATGCATTTTTCGAGCCAAAATTTTGGTAAAAACTGCTGACTACTTAAGGAAAGGCTATTTGCATACCGCAGGGCTCCATCTGCTGTGGAAAATATAGGCTGCAAGAATGATTTAATATTTAATAGAAGTAGTGGCCATTGTTAATTATAATTTGCACATTTACAAATCAGCACTGATAGCAATACAAATTATGAAATATAAGGGTGTTATGCTGGATACTGGGGAAAATAAGATGACAGACAAAGTTAATGGAGTATCCCTAACAACAGCTCTGTCAGAACACATCAGAGAACTAATCCAGTTACAAAGAGCCTGCAATGGAAAATCTATTTAAAATATTAAAATGCTGTTTGGTAAAAGCTTTTTCATAGTGCATTTTACTTAAACAGTTGCTTATTGCTCATGGGTCATTAGCTGTACACCCAGACGGATTCTGCAAACCGCCATTTGAAAAACAGTAGAAATTATTTATGCAGCATTTTTCCTGAAATCT
>VWYK01011500.1:263-11180 GCA_013399775.1 Semnornis frantzii
CCTTGGCAAAATTCTCATCACTTCTCCAGTTCTCGTGCTCACTACAATGTTGCTTCCAAGTGCATCAAGAACATCAACTGACTCTACCTTCCTGTTTAGAACAAATAAACCATTTGCAGTTTCCTATATACAAGCAGCGACAGACTGTGTAATAAACAAACCGAAGAAATGCTCTAGGTTTAGCTTTAGGTAATATGCATGTAAGAGCTTAGCTGCACAAGGTATTTATATATCCTCAACAATTACTGAGTTAATGAACTTGAATTTTCCTTCATACACATTTTTTTACTGAGCAATCAGCACAACCTACGTGTCCAAATCATTTTAGGGGAAATATCAGGGAACAGTCTACCGACTGTAACATTCTTCCTTTTCTTGAATGAGTTGTGAGTCAATAACAGAATCTGTGTTAAATTCAGTCTATGAATATACAACAAAACCACAGAGAGTAAAAATCAGAGAAAACCCTTGGTATCACAGATGGACATATTCTAAGATAAAGTCTACAGCAGAGAGAGCTGGATGTGCAGTATGAGTTAAGATACAAACCTTGTCTCCCATGGGCGTGCAGTAAAGGCATATGGCTTGGAGGTAAGAGCACCAACTGGGCAGATGTCAATGATATTTCCTGACAACTCAGACATGAACATTTTTTCAACATAAGTACCAACTTGCATATCATTGCCTCTTCCAGTCGTCCCCAAGTCATCTACCCCTGCAACCTCACTAGCAAACCTGGTTGACATGAAAAAGAATGAAAAACAAATCTGGAATGTACACCGCCACAGCACGTTTTTTAAACCCATCTCATTTCACTAAGATAAAACATTAACCTTATACTTGAAATACACCAATAAGAAGAAAACAGTAATTCAGATTCATTAGTCAGTGCCATCACATGCAGGACTGTACATCTGCAGAATTTTCATTCAGACAGGGCTACAAAAAATAGGTTAGAGTTAAATCAAAAAACAGAGCTGTTTAGTGCTCACTGAATGTCACAGTCTTAGTCCAAGGTTAGTCCCAACCAATACATTCTTTCTAGAACTAGGCAGACACCTTGTATTTTTTTTAATCTGGCTCAGGTTAGCTAGTATTGAATCTCAGGACTACAAGACAGCATAAACATAGCTACCAGAGGCTGGCAAGAATAAATAAATCTTACAACTACAGCCGAGGAAGTCACTTACTGTTTTAAAAAAATCTATTTTGGCACTAACACCATGGGACCAGTTCTGCCCTGTAGAAATCTGATTTAATTTTCATGTTTTGGCTCACTCTATTTCCTGCATGACAGCTGTCTGGTAGCTCTGGGGAACGTGCTATCAGTCCCCACTAGAAACAAAATTCTTATGTATAGTCACAGAAGAAGTTTAAAAATATCTGTCTGTCCCTTGTGGTATTTCTTTCCAGAGTAACAATCTGATACAAATATGTCTGTTCAATATACTCTCTGGTGAAAAAAAAAGGAAAAGGACATTACCTGATACATCGAGTGCACTGTATACACCGAGTCATGATTGTCTTGACTAATGGGCCAATGTTCTTGTCCTCTACAGCACGTTTTCCCTCTCTAAATCTACTCCTATCACTGCCAAACATCATTGATTGATCCTAGAACAGGCAACAGAAAACAGACATATTCAGGCTGCTGGAAAGCAGTCTTACCTAAGATAACAGTATTAATATGCAAGTCTACATAATTTAATTGGATATTGTACCTGTAGATCACACTCTCCACCCTGATCACAGATAGGACAATCCAATGGGTGATTTGCCAGCAGGAACTCCATTACACCCTCTCTGTTGGGTTCAGGAATTAGAGTGAATGTCAATACTACATTATTTAGGAGACAATACAACTAAGGAGCTATAAAAAGCTAAAGGAAAGGTACCTTGCTTTCCTGGACTTCTCAGAATTTGTCAGTATGTTCCAGCCCTTCATAACTGGCATGGCACAAGCAGCAACTGGCTGCGATCATCATAAAAAGCAAGCACAAACATAATATATTTCTTCTTAATATGGGCACAGACCCCAGTCTTCCCCTCCCTCCAAATTCTGCTATTAATTTAACATGTTGTGGAAATAAAAAAAGTCTCTGCAAAGAGTTTTGGTACAAAATTCTTCACAAGATTACTGAAGATTAACAAAAACTCCTGCTTGGGAAGTGAATCTCCTCCTACTTTTCAATCACACCATGAAATAGATCATCACAACTTCGATCTTTAGTGATAACTCAACACTTCCACGGATGCAAAGCTCAAGATACGGAATTGAAATTGAGGTCAGCTAGAGAGTTTCACATGTGAATGTAAGTGTGTAATTCAAAACTGAATGCCAAAAGAATGCTTCAGCTATCTGCGTGGGTTTCTTAATACTACTATTTTTAACAACAGAACTCAATGGTACATAACGCACTAAAATATAAACTACTAAGTAAGTACAAAGTCTACTTGTGTAGAACAAACCTGCAGACACTAATCCTACAGCTGCATTCATAAGATATGTAGCATCAGCTGAAAATGTGCTGTTGAAGCCTACATGACAGAACATTAAGATATATCTGACTTAAAATGGATAGCTATCAAATGCTCATGTCCAGCAGCAAGTAACCCATAAGAATCTGAGAACTGATTTTGATCCAGAGGCAATCACCATGGTCCAGTGGAGGAAAAGGGAAAAAAACATCTTTGAGCCACTAGATGACAATTTGTGTGCTAACAGTAGCACAATTATTTGCAAGACTTAAAGTAGACTTTAAGCACAACAGAAAATCACAATTCCTGTGAAACATATAGAATACCTTTGGAGCTTTCTCTATTTCCACAAGACACATCCTACAGTTTCCAGCAACAGAGAGACGATCATGGTAACAAAACCGAGGAATCTGAACTCCAGCCTTTTCACAGGCCTAGAATGAATAACAAACAAAAGGAAAAAATTACACTAGACCCCTGGAGAGTGCACTCTAAAACCTAAATATCAAAAGAATGAGAGATGTTGGTTTTTAAATAAAAAGTATGTACTTTCATATTCTAACTCATTATACCCATGTACTCATTTAATGACTTCTTAAAAAGAAGATCAGAAAGAGATATACTTGAAATATTGAGTATGGGCTGGGAGATCCAGATTACATTTCTTCCCACACCAAGACTAAATGCAGCAAAGGATTAGCACTCTGAATCATAAGAGCTAATAACCAACAGGAAGCAATCTCTCATTTACCTGAGACACCACTTTAGTGACACACAAATTAAAAGGTCACACACAATTCAGAGCTAGAACTTCAACCAGAATTTATCAAAATCTGTTATTGCATCACATAAATTTTTGCAGTTGGGTTTCACATTGCATGCATCTTCTTTCGGCTGGCCATGGCAGATGCTTCTTTTTCAAACAGTGACTCCCCAAAGGATCTCTGCTACATGAAATCACATCACAGTCAGCGGAAAACATCCTTTAGAGAATTGCAAGAAATGATGTGACAGGTTTGGGGTTTTTTGCTGTATAGAATATGCTGACAAAAAATGAACCTGGGAGTCCAAATACAATTCAGCATGCCAGTCCTCGCACCTGAAGTACTGTGGTTCCTGGGTTTACCAAAACAGGATGGCCATCTACAAACACCTCTATTTGGTTGCTGGTTGCTGTTGCTGTTGTACGTTCTAAGAGACACAAAAGAAAACAAAAAAATTCAGTTACAGTGAAATGCAAACCACCAGATCCCATGCTCCTTGTTTTACAGTTATACAGGACTGTTACAATTCGTTCAAAAAACAGTGCAACAAAGCACTCCAGAGCTACAAAGTATGCATACACACCCTTCAGTAAGTCAATGAAACAAACCTTAATTTTATCACTATCAATACGCACGTGCATAAACTAGAGACACTCACCACACACTTTGGAGGACTGGGCAACTCCAGCTAAGGTCCTACGGACAGCAGGCAGACGAAGCATGATCTTTTGACAAGAAAGAAAACAGTACTGAGTTTTCATCAGTTCAAATGTTTGCGAATGGGTTTTTAACAGGCAGAGTAAAAATTTCTGCTGCAGTTGCAAGAAAGTGTGTCTAGCTATGCTGCTTTTCTAAACTGCAAGATATAGATAAAATTTCTTATCACTACCTATTACTTATACATATCTGTCACCTTACATTATCATAAAACCAGAGTACCAGGTCGGAAGGGACCTCGAGGATCACCTGCTCCATCATTCTTGGGAAAAGACGCCGAACGTCATGACGATGAACAGCAAGCAGCCCAGCTCGAGCCACTAACTCTGCAGGAGCTGCCAGGAGCAGGAAGGCCGCACAGCCATGGAGAATAGGCCGGCAGCTTCACTGGAATGGGACTGTGTTTACAGACCAAAAGCAGACAAGCGCTGCGCCGCCCTCCCGAGGGGCAGCTGCGGACAGGAACCAAACAGGCCCTCTACCTGCAGCGAGCACCGCGTACCCGTCCGTGCCTGCCGGCGGAGCTCCCCAGGCAGGCCCTGGGGCACTCCGCCACAGCGCCGGAGCCGAAGGCACAGCCCGCGGCAGCGTCACCCAGCGCGGGGGTCACCTTGGAGGCGCCTCCGCCGCATCTCTCTAGATCCCGGGCTACCAAGACACCACCGCCAGCCCTGCCGCAGCGTCTGCCGTTACCTGGCGCGAGACGGACGGCGAAGATGCCGCAACCTTCCCCACCACTGCACTAGCTACCGTCCGCCTTGGCCTTTATGGCGGCTGGCTCGGGCTTTTCCGCCGCTCCCCAGAGCCTCCTTCGGCAGTCTCCGGAGAGAACAACCTCACCGACCTCTGTCCCTTCCTGAGGTGCGTTCGGCAGCCTTCGGAACTAACCGCTTCGGGTATTTCCGTCACGTTATCAGCGACCGATAACACTCGGCAATTTCCGCCGTTCTCTTGGCGCCTTTTCGGCCACCGTCGGACACGTCACCGTCAGCAATTTCCTTCTCCCTCCGCTCAAGTCCGGCATGTTAGGATGGGAGGGGATAATATTACAAGGAATATTATGATACTCTTTTACCCTGCAAGCTTCCTGGATTTTATCACTAGCTTCATATTTATAACGGTGATTTTTTTCTCACTCCTCTAATGTCCAGTCCAATGCGCGGCTTGCGCTAGGCACTCCAACCCTGAGGAACTACTTCGCAGGTCATTTTTGCGGATGGATACATGGGCGTTCACTTCAGCGGAGAGATGCTGATCACTATATAAGGGGAGCGCAGAAGTTGCCCGATCTTTTTTGCGCGGCAGTTGGGTGCGGGTTGTGGGCTGTGGCGTGTGCGCCGCGCTGCTGCCGTCATGGGCTTCGGGGACCTTAAGTCCGCCGCTGGCCTCCGGGTCCTCAATGATTTCCTGGCTGACAAGAGCTATATCGAGGGGTGAGAGGCAGTTGGGTGAATACTGGGGTCTGGAGAGGTGAACCTGGTGAGACCCGCTGGCCTGGCGGGAACCAGCGGTGGGCGGGAGCCGTGCTGGCGCGGGGAGGCCTTGAGGGACGCGTGTGCTTTGGTCCCCGGCAGCTGCCGCCGCAAGCCGCTGTGGGCGGCGCAGCGCGGAGCTGACAGAGTTCCTGGGCTGTCGCAGCGTGCCCGCGGTGCCCAGCCTGGCGGCCTTCGCACACTTTCCGCGGCCCTCGCCGCTAGGCCTAGCAGCAACCTGGCGAGCGCACCGAGTTGCTGCTGCGGCGCGGCCTTCCGTGCTTGGCGGCTGCAACTTCTCCACGTGTTCCTTCGTGCGCCGTGGAGGGGGGTTAACTTCGGCTTGTTCTCCGCAGGTACGTCCCTTCTCAGGCTGATATAGCAGTCTTTGAAGCAATCGCTGCCCCTCCTCCTGCAGACTTATATCATGCTCTTCGGTGGTACAATCATATTAAGTCGTACGAAAAGCAAAAGGCAAGGTATGGTTAAACTGCGAATCTGGAATATGTGTACACTAGCCTGTGAAGTTTTTTTTTTGTTCCTTTTGAGTTCCAGCAGTCACTGTTTTTCACTGGTACTGTATTGCTTTTTTGTGTTGTTGGAACACGAACAGCTCTAGAAGCGGAGCTCTCCTCAACTATCAGTACGTTAAAGTCCTCATTTAAAATTTAAGTAATTCGATTCTGGGTCTGGTCGGTTCCTGATGTTTCTGCTAAAGCTTGTAGGAAAAGCTTGGAGGTTTTGTTGCAGGATTTGCATACATAATGCAGAAAAATGGAAGTTGCTTGCCAATGATCGACCCAATAAAGGCAGCACCGAAGTAGATTAGAAAGTATTAGAGGAGTCTGTAAATATACTGTATGTAGATGTTAAATAAGGAAAATGATTGCTTTAGGTTTTTAGTCACAGGAAGATAAAAATCTGTGGTTTGCAGTGCAGAAGCACATACAAAGATGGGGAAATATGAAAGATACTCTTTTTTTTTTTCTTTTTTAGCGATATTAGTGTTCATGAAAGGTGCTGTATTGACATCCATGGAGACTGCAGGCCTCTCTAAAAAGGTACAACATAGGAGCATAGGTGGTGTCTACTCTGCCACCTCTACGTGCCTCAGTCCTGTTTGGAAGTATCTCTTGCAAAGTTGGGTGGCTCAGTCACCAGCCTGTTTCCAAAACTTAAAATGCTAAATGGGACTAAGATGATAAAGCTGCTTCCTAAAGTCCACTCTGGAAACTAAAGATAGTTTTGTGACTCTTCTAGCAGCAGTTCACAGTAGCAATAGAACTACAGGATTGTTCTAAGATTGTGGAGTTATATGAACAGTAGGAGAGTCGGGGAATTTTGGTTTTTGCGTCTTGTTGAGAGCTAGCTTTTCAGAGTAAAGCATCGACTGATGCTTTCAAGGTCACAGGATCAGTTACATTGCTGCAGCCTGATTCCTGTCACCGTTAGTTTTTAAATGGAAATATTTTTAGAAAAGTGCTAACAGGAAGTTGATGACTCTTCTTGCACTGAATGCAACGCAGGTAAATGATTCCAAGAAAGATTTTCTTCTAGCCATACACTTGGGTGGACTAGCAGTGTTGGGCAGGATGTCATTTTAGATGAACGGTCTCTGAGTATGGCATTTGCCCTAGCCTCAACTAGTATGTCAGGAGTGTTGGAGATTCTTTGGGGAGGTTCTGTTTTCAGGTAGTGGGAATTGGCTTTTTTTTTTTGTTTGTTTAGCACAGTATTTTTACTTTGCACTTGTAGGTCCGGTGACAAATTGCCAGGTTGTTTTTGTGTTTTTTTTTTGAGGGGTGGGTCCCTAAAATCTGCTATTTTCTTTCAGCTTGCCGGGAGTAAAGAAGGCTTTGGCAAAGTATGGCCCTGCTGATGTTGAGGACACAACAGGTGCAGCCACAGATAACAAAAATGATGATGACATCGATCTTTTTGGATCTGATGATGAGGAGGTACTTGTGACCTTTTTGTATTATAGTTGGGTGGGTTTTTTTATAAATAGTTATGCAAATTTTTGCTTTAACAAGTATCATTTACTTAAGTTTATGACCTTGATACCGTATCCTACTGTGAACTCTCCAGCTGTCTGCAGAACAGAAGAGCTTGGCAGGTAAAAACTCAGAGATAGAAAGGCATGTGTTGCGATGAAATGAATTGTCTAGTTTAATTTTGACTGGTTACATGATGAATAAAACAAAAAATCACCATCTTTCGGCTGATGGTTGTGATGATTGTTTTTGCCTGAGCAGACACCAGTCAATTTGGTAATGCTTTAAAGATGTGCAGTTTTGGTGCTTTTCTGTAACTTCAGATTTCTGTCTTAGGAAAGTGAAGAAGCAAAGAAGCTGAGAGAAGAACGCCTGGCCCAATACGAATCAAAGAAGTCCAAAAGTATGTGTACTAAGAGCTTGTCTCTTATGCTTGGGTTAATTTTCATGCATTTGAGCAGGATGTCTAGAAATACAAATTAACTTAAATAGGTAAAATTGACTGGAATGAGATGGGAATAATTTGCTTCACTTGAATTCCCTCTGAGCTTAGCCTTTCCCATAGCAATTGGAAACCTTAAAAATTGTCTTAACCTATGGCTGAGCTTTCTATATAAACAGAGATAATATCAGGATTTTTGTTGAAGCTTTAGAGAAAAGCCTGCAGTATGCAAGTCTGTCCACAGCTACTGGTCTGGAACTGTTCAGAACTGTAGCAGTTGCAGTATTCCTTCTGTGGAAAATAAACTGTTACACAGCATTAAGCTCCTTGTCAGATCCTCTGACAAGGACTTCATATGTAACAAACAATTCTATGTTAGTTTCTGTAGTGTGACTTTTTTCAATAACCTCTGTCTGCATCTTGAATGTTGGTACATGCGTAGCTTATGTTTAGGAAGTGCATGCAGGCACAAGAGACCTCTCACAGCTATGTGAAGGAGGTTCATGAGGTTTTGAATATTTCTAGCTTTTAATAGTGGTTTCGTTCCTTCAGAACCAGCTGTTGTTGCCAAGTCATCAATATTGCTTGATGTAAAGCCTTGGGATGATGAGACTGACATGGCCAAGCTAGAGGAATGCGTTCGAAGCATTCAAGCAGATGGCTTGGTCTGGGGATCTTGTAAGTAGAACATTTCAAAGCAGGGAGAGGGAGGAAATACAGTCTCTTTAAGTTAGCATATGAACAGGTAGACTTGTGGTCAGTATTTGCTGATCTGTAAAAATACGGGTAGCTAAAACAGTGCAGAAACCAAGACACTATGGGACTTGAGTATCAACATACTCGGAAAGGTGTGCTGATGCAGCAGACAGGTACAGGTCTTAGAACTTGGGTGCTTATGTCCTGCCTGGTCCCTAAGCAGTTCCTGATGCATTAAGCACACACCCGTATACACACAGCACAGCACAGCATTGGGGGAGGGACCACAAAAAAAACCCCGCATGCTTTAGACAATGTTGTAATGAATGCTCAGATGTTGATTAAGCAGTCTATGATATGAAACATGCTATGTGTTTATAAAACTAAACTGCAGGTACACTGTGGTCAGTTCAGTCTTAGATCTGTTTTGAAGAGATAGCACCAATTAAGGAGTACTAAATGCTTTGCTTTTTTTTTTCCAGCCAAGCTAGTACCAGTTGGTTATGGTATCAAAAAACTTCAGATCCAGTGTGTTGTCGAAGATGATAAAGTTGGAACAGATATGCTGGAAGAGAGAATAACGGCTTTTGAGGATTATGTACAATCGATGGATGTAGCTGCTTTCAATAAGATTTAAGTCTTGATACATCTAGAATAAATGTAATTGCAAAAATTGGGCTGTGTCTGTGGGCACTTTGAAAACAGGGTGTATTCCGACTCATAAATGTGAAACCTGGTTGATGGGTAAAGCAGAAGCTAAAACTGAATTTCAGGTTTGCTCTAGCACCCATTGTAGTATCTGAGAGCACAAGCAAAAGGAATAAAAGCTTGTGTATATCACAAATCCAGATCTAACACTTAACATGGCTTTGAAAATCTGAAATGATCTTTGCTCCATTTATTGGGTGGGTTGCTACTTGGAAATTTCTGTAATTCCTGTGGAAGAGAGGGATGGTTTTAAGGGAAAAGCATATAGAGCTCAGACATTGCAAGTAAATGATAGTGACTAACCAAATAGATCATGGCTTTTTGGAGAGCTAAAATTTTGCTTCATGGAGGAAGTGGAGATGCGGGTAAGTGCAGTGCACTGGAGATGATAGAGGATAGTGAAACAATTTTTACTGGATCTGAGTCTTGCGGTACTTTCACATCTCTTGTGTGTACTTGGTGCTTTTCCTGTGAGATGTAAAAATGTTTGCAACGAAATTACTTAAAGCTTGTCTTTTCTGGGGCTCCTTAATTAGTACAGCAAATAATGGTGTTGCTGAAAACCGCTTTTCTATTCCAAGGTGCCGGTGTATCCTGTGCCTTCACTAGTCTGGCCTGGCAGGGGATATGAAAGGTGCTATGAAGGCAAAGGCGACCAGGGGGCAGTAGGCACCTTCCACAAGGGCTCTAAAGCACTGCCTCAGCATCGAGTGCAAAGACTGCAGGCTTCAGCTAATGCAGATGGGTCACTTAATTGAAGTAGACTGCAGGCTAAAACGAAAAAAAGGCAAAGATAAAGTAGCATAATTAACGTCAGTTCGCATGGCTTATGTGACTCCAGATTGGTTTCTAGCTTGGATTTTGTGAGTGTTTGGTTGTTTTTTTTTAAAGATTGAAGAACCTATCAAATTGTTCTCCAGAAACAAACTTATTCTTAGGACTGATAGAAATATGAAAGACTTGTGGGGCTTCTAGACAAATATTTCTAGACCTTCTGTTGAGCTGAGACAATTGTGACCATGAAATAGAAGCCCGTTGTGTGTTGGTCACTGAAATGTGCAGTGCTGAAACCTGAGAGCAGCAGCTAAAAGAATTTTTGGCTTTTTTTCCACAGAGCATGTGTGCTGTTGTCTAGTGCAGCAGCTTCTGCTTTGTTTAAAGGTCTGCCAATTTCAGATTACCTAAGACTTTTTGTTTTATAATTCGTCTCAAGAAAAAAACTTACCTGACAAAGGTTTAAAACACCTTCCATAAACAACTCCTGAAGGACTAGCTCTATCCTGTGTGCGATAAATGCACAGTACCCTTTCTGTGGCAATTTTCTAGCTGTTACTTCTGCAAAATCACATAGCTTAGTTTTGGCAATCTTGTGTTAAAATGCACATGCCACATGAGGAAAAAAATGAAACATTTTGCCACAAAAATGACATTACTATTATCCTTGGCCATCACTATTTCTGGTGTCTTATTCAATATGCATCTTGCCTTTAAACTATCTGTGATGTAGAAATTGCTTCCAACTGGATTAAGTGGCTTTATAGATTTATAATTTGGCTAAAACAGTGCTGTAAGATGTACATCTGACCTGACGAACTGGATTTGTGTGTTCCATGCAGTTGCTGGGATTTCTACATTTGTTCCTTGCT
>VWYK01011505.1:0-16994 GCA_013399775.1 Semnornis frantzii
CTGCAGCCTCATCTTGAGCGTTTGATCAGCTGGCCCCCAGGGTCTCAGCAAGTTTAGCTGTAGCTATGTTCCAAAGCTGAAGTCTACAGGGAAACTACTGCAGGGAACTTTTTTCCTTCTCCCTTGATTTGTAGCCACTAAATTGCTTCAAAGAAGAACCTAAAAATACATCAAATGCTTTCAGATAAATATTTTTCCATGTACACCATTTCTGTATTTGTCATGGGGCTGTTATGAGAGTGAAATGCTCTACCAGCCACTCTCCCTGCTAAGACCCCTACCACATAATGACTGTGTTGAAGAGCCTGGGATTCGAATGTCAGTACATCCGAAGCTGAGGAAACTCAAAGAACTTCATCACTCTGCTGTGGGTGTGGAAAAGCTTCCTGGTTTAAAAAAGGAATAATAATAAAAAAGCCTGTGAAAAGTGGTAACTCTACATTTATGCCTGGTGGTATGTGATCCTTCCTCCCTTTGAGTTACAGAGGATACCTTGTTCTACCTTCAGAAAACATCCGGCTCAGTGGAAGAAGGATGTTTGTTCTGCTCTTCTGAAGAAGTTTGAAGCAGAGCCCAGTCTGGGGCCCTTGATGAAAGGCTTCGTGATGCCACACTCTTTTGAGGAGACTTTGAAGGAGTCTAATTTGCTGTGAGATACAAATGAAACCATTTACTTGAACAGGTTTCCCACTTTTGGGTGTGTGCTGGTTTGAGGCTAATTGGAATATTTTAATGGAGAAAACTATATTATAGGCTGTGAAAAGCAAACAATGGTGATGTCTGCTTCACTCATAGGCTTGCTGAGATGGATAAGAACAAACATCGATAAGACAGAGAGAGAGTCTCGGTCTCTCTAGCTTTTGGTCTTCTCCTCTCTGCTAACCTAACTAACCACTCTGCTTCTAATCCCCCTGGCTGATCCTCCAAACTCACCTTGCGTGTAAGCCAAATCCTGGGGGAAGGCAGAGGGGTGGGAAGGGGATGGAAGGGTGGTTGGGAGCCCCTCCTGGGGCCTCTGATTTCTGGGAGGAGGATTGTGTTTCTGTAATACCTTTAACTTGTCTATCTCTGTAACTATTGACGTCTGTTGTGTATATCTCTGCTTGTACATTGTGCTAAGCTGTAAACAGGGCTTCAGTCCTTAACTTCCAGCTGGATGAGTCTAGTCTGGGGGATTTTACAAAATGTGGGGGGCAGAGAATTCCCAAACCATCACAGGGTGTAACACAATCCTCCTTCAAGCTGGTGGATTTCTGTCACCCAGTTTTGCTGAGGCACACTCTGATTTGTTGCACGTACCCACTGATAATGTTTAAAAACATGGAGTGCTCTGGCTAGCATGGCTGGCTTATTTGCAATTACAGATTACCAGAACGTTCAAATTTCCTGGTCATATTTTTGGTCCTAGCAATTTAATTCTGGATTGATAATCTAGGTCACTTGGGTATTTTAAAGCCTGATGTCATTCTTTCTTTCTTTATGATGACTGCAGAAAGTACAAAAACTGTTTGTGGCTGTTTTGCATTTGTCCTGGAAAAGAGATTGGAGAACTGGCAAAACTCTTATATAAAGTAAGCAAAAAAAAAAGTCTTAACAGGATGAAGTATTTTATCCTCTGTTTAAAGCAGAGAATTTTAATTTATTTCTGTTGTTGCTACTCATTAACTCTGGCACACACCCTGCAGAAAACCATCTCTGTTCAAGATCCCATTCTGCCTTATCTGAAACTGCTGAAAAGTTCTTTGCTGAAATGAAGGAGAAAGATGATTTCCAGATTTGGAAAAGCTAAACAATAACTAAACAAGCTTCCAAACAAATGGATTGTGATGACTTTTAAAATGCACAAGTGAAGCCGCTTCTGTCTCAGATGCCTGGATCTTATATTGTTAAAATCAGGGCAGCTTATCTTTCTGCGCCATATCACTGTGAGAAGATCAGCAGTGCTGTGTGTGTCTGTTAAATCCCCCTGAAACTGCAACCTTGTCTTTGTCTAGTAATTGGCCAGCTGGGGTCATGCATGGCTGCTGCTGATATCAATGATTCTACTGAAAGGACTAAATAAACAGTAAAATGCCCAAAAGTGCTCAGCCATGGAAAAGCATCCCTACAGTCAGAATTCACTTCAGCTTTGCAGTAGCAGAAATGGGGTCAGAGACTTGCCCCATAGTATTCTCATCCATGCTTATGACCAGTTCACTGAAGACAACAGCTTCTGCCCCTAACTACAGGATGGCAATAAAACAGCTATCTGGCCTCCAAAGGGTTTTTCCAACTGTGCTTTTGGCTTGCAGTGCTGGTCCTCATGTCTGTATTCCACTCTGGTGAGGCCCCACCTGGAGTACTGTGTCCACCTCAGGAGTCCTCAGCACAGGAGAGACATGAAGCTGTTCGAGTGGGTCTAGAGGAGGACCACAAAGATGATCACAGATCTGGAACACCTCTGCTATGAGGAAAGACTGAGAGGGTGAGCATTGTCCAGCCTGGAGAAGAGAAGGCTCCAAGGAGACTTTATTGTGGTCCTTCAGTACTTAAAGGGGGGCAGTCTCTTTAGCAGGGCTTGTTGTGCCAAAATAAGGAGTAGTAGTTCTGAACTTAAAAAATGAGACATTGAGACTAGGTGTAAGGAAGAAATTCTTCACAATGAGGATGGTGAAACACTGGAACAAGTTGCCCAGAGAGGCAGTAGATGTTGCATCACTAGAAACATTCAAGGTCAAGTTGGACAGGGCTCTGAGCAACCCGATCTAATTGAAGATGCCCTGCTCACTGCAGTAGGAGNTCTACCACAAAGCTAGAAAAGCTTAAGAGCATTTTTATCAATTGAGCTTCTCCTTTGTTAAGCAGCAAACGATGTGCATCAGATTGTTTCAGTTCCAGCTGCTGTTTGATCTTGGCATGTTCCTTTCAGGCCTCACTATGTGAAAGTGGCAACATTTTTCTTTGTTTAACTGGAAAATGTCCTTGTGAAGATATCCACTAATTCATCTGGGGGGACATTTGATGGTATCCTAAACACTTAAATTTTAATCCTTCTCCTGTTGCAGCATGAGAAGCTACAGAAAGCTGGTTTCATTTTCAACATCCCAAGCAGGAACAGTCCACATCTGGGTTTGACTTCTTTTGATGACATTTAAGAATTTCCATTGCTCGAGGAGTTTTGCAGAGAAACATAAGGAGACAAAATCACCATTACATAATGCCTTGATCTGGATATCTTGGACCAGGGAAGCTAGCCAAAAACACTGCTCTTGTCAGAACCCATCTGGAGTCCTGTGTACAGTTCTGGAGCACCCAGCACAGGAAGGACATGGAAGTGTTGGAGCAGGTCCAGAGGAGGCCGTGAAGATGCCCAGAGGGCTGCAGCAGCTCTGCTATGAGGACAGGCTGAGAGAGTTGGGGCTCTGCAGCCTGGAGAAGAGTAGCCTTCCAGGATCTGAAGGGGGCTCCAGGAAGGCTGGGGAGGGACTATTGACAAGGTCTTGTAATGCCAGGACAAGGGGCAATGGGTTTGAACTGGCAGAGGGGAAATTGAAACTGGATGTTAGGAGGAAGTTGTTTGCAGTGAGGGTGGTGAGACACTGGCACAGGTTTCCCAGGGAGGTTGCGGAGCACAGAGTCACCCAATGTGATCACGTTGGGTGATTCTGTGCTCCACAACCTCCCAGAAGGTGCTCAAGGTCAGGTTGGACGAATCCTTGAGTGACCTGTACTAGTGGGAGGTGTCCCTGCCTATGGCAGGGGGTTGGAACTAGATGACCTTTGAGGTCCCTTCCAACCTTACCATTCTATCATTCTATGATTCTATCATACATGATGGACTCGGACCTCTTGAGCTCCACTGATGCTGGACTAACAATGGTGACGCAGCTGTGCCTCAAAAAAATCTCAACCCCAAGAGTAACTACATCTAGTCTTGCATCTAGCATAAGTTTAAGCAAACTCAGGGTGACACCAACTCTACCATTCATTACTCCAGAAATACAATCTTACAAGCAAATTTCAAATTTGTAAAGGTATTTATAAAGACCACAGTCTTGTCCAAGTGATGCAAGAACCTCTGGATAACAACCTCTATGCATTATACAGGATGAAAACAACTGATTAGATACTCTATGTAAAGCTGCTCTTGCCTTCGTGATTTATCCATTACAATACAAGAAAAATACTATGTTAAAATTCACTTTAAACATTTCATTAACCTTCTTAACTCTGACCCAGCACGATGACACACGCCGAGAAACTAACAATGTATTTTACATAGCAAATACATGTCTCTGTACCCATACTTTCTGGCCAGAGAACAAATAAAAGTGGATTTTCCAGCTGTACCAGCTGAGGAAATTAAAGACCCTCCTCGGGAAAATACTTAGCATCTCATTAGTTTGAATAGCTCCCAGGGAAATCTTTAAGAAAAATAAATGACCCCTTCCCTTAACAAGAAGTTAGGGGCAGCAAATAAGCAAATTTGCATATGGGAAATTCTTATTATTCACTAGCACTAAATGTTTCCTGTTCAGATTAGCAACAGAGAAGAATCTAATCCTCTACAGTGTTTTAGTGAGGAGCTAGGAAGCTAATGGGAGAGGGAAGATACTACTCATGCCTGTCTCAGAAAACAGGATAAAGCCAGCATTGGTAATTCTGTTGAAGCATCTCCACATTCTACTTTAAGTGGGCTCTTATTTGTTTGTTTAAAGTTATATCTAAATAAGGCAGGTCTGAGAAGGGTTCCAGATTAATGATAGAGGAGTCTATGAAAACAAACAAGCTTGCAGGGTCTTAAAAAAAAAAAAAAAAAAAGATAAGGTCAAAGATTAACTTTGCCAAGATTTTCAAAAGTGTCTGTGATTATTTGCACCACCAATTTATGCTGTGACAACTAAAAAGGGCTCACTTTCACAGCTGAGAAGCACAGTTTCTCCATAAACAAGTTTTCTGAGGCATTTCAAAGGAGGCCACTTAGATATTAAAGACGTTAGTGCATTCAAATCAGTCAAAGAGTGGAAATCTTAGCCACAAGGGAGCCAGCTTCTTAATAATGTTGAGATAACCAGCTTGGCTTTACTTTTCAGGCTGGCTCATGGTGCCGCCTCTTTGGATAAAAGCAATGAGGACATGGCTTGCTTGAAGTATTGCAAAAGGCTGTACCATCAGGGAAGCAGAAAAACCTTATATTCCTCTCACTCTCTGACAAAATCCAACCAACATTTCTCAGGTGTCCTCTTTAAGTGACCTAAAAGAAGGTACCTCACCATTTTGGCAGCCACCCAGTGCATGCATTTTGTGTCTAAAGTTGGGGGGAAAAAAGGGCTGTAGAGGCAAATGATTTTTCAAGAAGATTGGCACAGATTTTAAAAAAGAAAAAAGAAAAAAAAAAGGTTAGAGTATTTTTAACAGCAGCAAATATTTCACAGAGTTTTACTTTCAAAGGCCTGACTGTGGCTTTTGTTTAGTTTCATTTGTACTTGGCCAGTTCCCAGTGTCCGATTTGCAGAACATGATCTGCCTTTCCTGCACCTATGGGTTTACATGATCTGCCTTTCCTGCACCTATGGGTTTTCTGGTAGCTCAGGATTAGCATCTGTTAAAAGCCACATCTTGGAGATCTCAAGGCAGCATTTTCAGCTGCACTCACCAATATCTTATGTTAACAAGATCAGTAGCAGTGCGCGGGTTATATGACCCGGGGAGCCACTCAGCTTCGGCACCTCATCAGTCATTAGCAGTCACTGTAAAAGGTATAGGTTTCCAACAGAGACTGAAGGTGGAGATCAAATGTAATAGCAGCCAGAATGAAATGGGTTTAGGTTTGAGGGGCTTGTGTTTAAACAGCTATTTAAAATGGCATAAGACTGTCCTGTTACAAACTCGTAGCTACTTCACAAGGAGCACCGCCCATACAAAGTAAACCCAGAAAAATAAACTCTCTTTCCCTCAGCTGCACAAGAGTCCCAGTGCATGTGGGCTGCCCTGTTCCAGTGATGTGCAGCAGCTACAAATCTGCTGGGATGCCCTGTGTGATATAAACAGCACAAGGCAGCAAGAACACGCTGGTAAATCTGGCTCAGAAAAAGAGGGTGCAGATATACATCAGGGCTGTGAAGACAGACCGTAGCTCAGTTTAAGAGCTGTGCATTTAAATCTGCAGAGAAAGCATCTGACATACAGTTGTGTAAAGAGTTTAAAGCTCCAAACCCACCATATCACTGCCATTCCACTTGTGTCAGCAGGAGCTTCCCACTGCACTGGACAGGCAGTTTGGCCTTGGTGGGAAGAGAGGCAAAGGAGAGAAGGACAAAACTGAGAATGAAGTACCAAGATGAAGAAAATGTCACTCCCATCTCTGGCTTTTATTTGAGCCTTGTCTTTATCCTCCTTCCTGCATCCCACGAAAACTTCATACTGTGCTCTCAAGAAGAGAACTGTTCTACAGTGAATGTGCAGCCTAAATCACATAAGGGCTGAGAGCTCCCCAGAGCCTTCATGCAGTTCCTATGAGACACTGAACAGACAAGCTCTTAAGGCCTGTTTTCCCAGTTTCTCCCAGTGCAAAACCATGAAGCCACCAGGTGAAGCTAGCAGAAGCTAGGTGTGGAACAAACAAAAGGAGACAGCTCTTCATTCTGTCCTTTAGACATTGTCCCTTTTATCTCTGTTTTAGGATTAGACTAACTCTGAAATAACTTCGAAGCCCTCTCTCAGAAACTAAGGAAGGCTGAAGAAAGAGAAAAGGCACAGAACGAGAAGCCAAATAACTACAGGGAACAGTGGCTGAAAATAAGGAAAGAGATGACAATAAAGGTTTAAAAATTTACAAGTAAGAAGCTGGAGAAGGGCAAAGAGCAAAGGACTCCCAACAGCACCACCACTGTGGTAAGCTGCTGCGACAGAGATGCTGTTCTGTCCAGGAGCAGGAAATCGAACAGAAACAAGTCTGAGTCTTGGGAGCCAGTGAAGCTTAGTCTTCCTGTTAGCACAACTGGCTGGCTTAGCCAAGACCAAAAGGAGGTTAAGTGAGAAGGTCCCAAAATGTGGTGAAGTCTTAGATGGAACAAGTGTAAATAAAAAGGTGAGGAAAAAAGTACAGCCTCAGAAAGAGATTCTAAGGCAGCAGAAAGAGGAAACACAGCCTAGCAAACTTGATCTAAATGTGTGCTAGGACTCACCTTGCAAAAAAAGGCTTGTCAAGAAATATCTTGGGCTGCTCCGTGAATGTATTTGTGTCAAAACCATAGAATCATAGGAGGATTTGTGTTGGAAGGGCCTTTTAAAGAACCACTTAGTCCACCTGCCACAAACAGTAACATCTTTCAGTAGAGAAGGTTGCTCGAAGCCCCATCCAGCCTGATCTTGAACACTTTCAGGAATGAAGCATCCACAAGTTCTCTTTACACCTTGTTCCAAAACCTTACCAGCCTTATAAAAAAATTCACTACTTGATTGGGAATATTCTGGTTTATGTGCATAGGAATCAGAGGGATTAGATCAGAATATAAACTGGAGACTGGATACCAGGCTAACTAAGATCAGCAAACCAGAAAACATGAAAAGAAGAAATATCACTCTCAGGACAGAACATCTTGGGTAAAAAATGCCCTGCATAAAGGAAGTGAAGGCACTGAGCTATGTGAAAGATGACTGGATTCTCTTTGGATGTGTTTTCAAACAGAGCTTGGCACGGTTACCAGTAGAGTTGTGGTGGTCCTGAGAAGTCAGGGATCCTGGCCACAGGGCTGCAAGTGCTATATAGGCCAGCAGGCCTTAGATCCCACATCCACAATGAATACAAGAAGCAAAAAGAGAAAATAAGCAGATGAGAAGACTTTAAAAGAAAATGGTAGGTTAAGAAAGGAACACCTATCTGTCTTACCTATGACATTTACAAAACATCTATCACCTTGTTTTCTAACCCCCAATTGAAATGACAGAATTACAGAGTTCAGAGACACCACATATTTCCCTCTGCTCCTCTGGAATGGCAGTGGTAGGTGAACTGAGCCTTAAACAGATGATGGATAGAGCCACCTCCTTCCTTCTCCGGAAACTGGAGTCATTACTTCAGCAGACAGCTGGATGGAGGAAGACCTGTTTGTGGCATAAATTTAGGTGCAAGAACACAGATTCTTTGCCAGGTACCATCTGTTTTAGAGCCTCATTTGGATTATTTTTAAGTATAGGAGGCATCTTCATCTTACATAGAATTCATAATTCTCTTGGGGAATTCTAACCAGTTTCCACAAGGAATTTCTTGCCCTAAGGGTGAGGGGAAGATATATTGCTGTGACCCACTAGGATACAGTCCGGGTTGTCCCCCTGTACTTAGATTACATACCTGGTTCACTGGGAGCTACAGTCTTTGCAAAGCATTCCAAATTCTGCTTGATTTAATCAGCCTAATTTTCTCTTTCCTAATGGATTTGCCTTTCCCTCTGTAAGCCAGGAACGCTTCAGCCGCAATGAGAAAAGGGAGGGCTCGCTGGTGTCACAGCAAACCTTCCACTGTGACACTGTTCACATTTGTTCCCTTTAACCAGCAGCTCTTCTTCTCAAGGTCCCCTTCAATTCAGTGCATTTTGCAAGAAGCCTTGTCACTCATGGCCACCTCACCGTCCCTGTAAATACAGGCTCCTTATAAACTCTGTGTCAGTTACCAGCTGCTTCCGGTCCCTGCAGTGACAAAATGCAACCCTCAACTCAGAATGATGGAAAATTTATACCATCACAAAACTCCCTCTTACCTCCTTTTGTCATCCCTAGGACCTCACAGGGACTTGACCTTCAAAGGTTGTAGCAGAACTGGTTTTAACAGGCCCCAAGGAATCAAAGCAGTTTGCCACCAACCTGGCCCGATATCCAAACTTTCCTCTACCTACTTCAGCTAGAATTTGGCTCTTTCCCAAGAACAGAAACACAGGAAACAATATTGCCTTTAATCTCCACATCTTGCTTTTGTCATCAGTAAAAGGACAATATATATATAAATACATTTGCACACCTCAGAGAGGTGTTGTAAAGGATAAATTAGTTAATGCCTCTGAAGCGTTCTGTAATTGCCTAAAATGTTGTAATGAAAAGTGTGAGTGGCAAGTGAGAAAGAGATCACCTTCAGAGCTCTGGTGAAGCAGAAGCCTTACAGAAAGCCATTTAAAGAACAACTGTGCTGTATATTGAGCTCACTCTTAATTCTGGTGAAAACATTGTATTGGTGACAGTGGAGAAAAGCCACCATCCATGAAAAGTGTCATCCAAACTGGCCTAAAGCTCTTCCTTTGTTCAGAAGGAAAATAACTAGTTGTGAAGGTGCAAACAGTGTGTACCTGACATGGCTTCTGAGGTATAAGCAGGTATCAGGAAACCTGTTGTACTGCTATTACACCACACAAGCTGTGTGCTTGGTCTGTGACCAAATGTGACCAAGTCTGTGGGACTATGCAAAGGACAATGAAAGAGGCATCGTCAGCAGCCCTGATCTTAAAACATCATGACTCAGATTTCATTACCACAAAATTGCTTTAAAATCCCTACATAGGTAGCAATTGTGGAAAGAGATTGGTCCCCCATGTCCCTATGAGGACAGGCTGAGAGAGTTGGGGTTCTGCAGCCTGGAGAAGAGAAGGCTTCCAGAACACCTTCTAGCAGCCTTCCAGTATCTGAAGGGGGCCTACAGCAAGGCTGGGGAGGGACTATTGACAACGTCTTGTAATGACAAGACAAGGGGCAATGTGTTTAAACTGGCAGAGGGGAGATTTAGACTGGATGTTAGGAGGAACTTGTTTGCAGTGAGGGTGGTGAGACATCGGCATAGGTTGCCCAGGGAGGTTGTGGCTGCTCCCTCCCTGGAGGTGTTCAAGGCCAGGTTGGACGAGGCCTTGAGTGACCTGTACTAGTGGGAGGCGTCCCTGCCTATGGCAGGGGTTTGGAACTGGATGATCCTTGAGGTCCCTTCCAACCTTACCATTCTATGATTCCTTCTAACTTCTGAGTCCTGTATTTTTAATTCCCTTCTTTGCAACTTTGAACACTAAAAACCTTCGAAAGAAACAAACAAAAGCTGAATTCCTCATGTAACCACTCAATTCCAGAAGCTGGGGTTTAAGTGTAAAATGCAAAGAATTATAAACATCAAAGCAGAGCTAATACCTTGCAAAGTATCCTGAATTCTTGGCAAAGCCTTCCTACAGGTGGCAAGTTTGGGCTGTGGTCTATCTGTTTCTCCAAAGGCACAGAAAAGGGCAGGTTAAGAGAAGGACACCTGTCACAACACAATCCCTCAAGTGTGAAATCACCTCTGTGCAGGGAGGACTATTGCTGAGATATAAAGGCTGCACAGATTTCTACTGATTTGCTGAGCAAGCGACTTCAGGAATAGGTATGGCTTCTATCTGTCCTCACATTTTTGAGTCATTAGCCAGCAAGACTGTGGCTCAGGTGCCTTCCTGCTGCATGAACAGCAATATTTACAGCCCAGAGAAACAGACCAAGCAGGAGAGACACCCAATCAGTATGGAAGCCAATGGGCTTATGTGGTTCCATAATTATGTTTTAGAATACCTGCAGTCACATCTGGAGAGCAGGGTTGGATGTGTATTCTCCTCCCCCTTCCTCATCCTTCTCCTCCCCCTTCCTCCCCGTTTCCATATGAAAAGTATGGTGTACAGGGTTAGGGTGGATCCCTCCCCTGGTAGAATAAACTCACCACAACACGTTGTTTTTTGGTTTTGTTTTTGGTTTTTTTGGTGAAGTCAGGAAAAAAAAATTGTGTTCCTTGTAGTTTAAACTAAATATAAGAGTATAGGGAGAATATAACTACTACAGGAATATAATAACCTGAAGGAAGATGGGGAAGGGGCCAAGCGGTGGCGAAGCAGCAAAAGCAGCAGCAGCCAAAACAGCGGTAGGGGAAGATTGCAGCAGGCACAGGTGAAGCAGCAGAAGCAGCAAGGGGAAGGTCCAGGATGTGCTTCCAGACACAAAGCTCTTGATGCTCCAATTAAATGATATTAACTTATTCATTGTTGCCATTATATGGCCTATTCCTAGAATGTTTGCCTCAGAGCTTCCACTTCTAAGTTTTTCGGTTCTGAATGTTTTTTTATGTCTGAGGTAGGAATCTGACTCAAATGGCCACAGTATGGCCATGATGCACTGTCCAAGGGCTAAGGTCATGTTTGCTTTGATCTGATAACAAATCGTATAATAATAGTTGGTTGTCATTCAAGAATAAAACCTGCTTGTTTTAACTTGTGCTTTGTCATCAGAAGTGGAAAGAAGGCTTACTTCTTTTCAGGGACATACCAAATGAAGGACAATTTGCAGAAGCCAAATTCCAGACAACCGTTCCACTCTGCAGCAAAACCACAATAAACTCCAGTTTTTAATATAGCTTCCAGCTACCTCTTATCCAGGAAATTCTGACAGTTGTGTGGTGGCATGGGCTTGAAACCCAGCAAGTCCCAGGATCTATTCAGTCTTCTGCTACAGGCTTGCTTTGCAACTGCTTATTAGTTTCTAGGGAGGAACTGAAGAGTTCAGTCTTAAAATAAATCCCAGAGCCTATCACCTTTGGCAAGCTGCTGTATGGAGATAATAGTGTTTGCTCCTTAGTTTTACAAGGGTATCAGGGTTGTTATTACAACTGTAGTACTTTGACCATGTAAATGGTGTGCTGTCATAATTTTCTCACTTTTGCTCTATCTAAAACTGGACTTTGAGATTTATAGCCTCTCAGTCATCCTTCTCTCCTGAGTGTCCCAGGCATCAGGAAATCATGCTCGCCTGTGACAAAAGCTTGTGAGTCAGTATTAAATACAGCTGAGGCTTTAACGCCCTTCTGGACCTCCTTGTTATTAATAGAATCATAGAATCATAGAATGGTAAGGTTGGAAGGAACCTCAAGGATCATCTAGTTCCAAACCCCTGCCATAGGCAGGGTCATAGCACAGGCCACTCAAGGCCTCCTCCAACCTGGCCTTGAACACCTTCAGAGAGGGAGCAGCCACAACCTCCCTGGGCAACCTGTGCCAGTGTCTCACCACCCTCACTGCAAACAACTTCCTCCTAACATCCAGTCTAAATCTCCCCTCTGCCAGTTTAAACCCATTGCCCTTTGTCCTGTCACTGGAAGACCTTGTCAATAGTCCCTCCTTCCTGTAGCCCCCTTCAGATCCTGGAAGGCTACTCTAAGGTCTCCTGGAAGCCTTCTCCAGGCTGAAGAGCCCCAACTCTTGTAGCCTGTCCTCAGAGCAGAGCTGCTGCAGCCCTCTGAGCATCTTCGTGGCCCTCCTCTGGACCCACTCCAACAGTTCCATGTCCTTCCTGTGCTGGGGGCTCCACAACTGTACACAGTGACGTCACTGGAAGAAAAGGTAATGTGGCTAGAAGCCATAGATAAAAAATGTGTATTTTATCATTTGCTCTGTGAAAAGCTGGCCCTCTGACACTACTGAGTTTCTTTATTTTTGAATCAGTATCATCAACAAATCATTATTTCTTCCTTCAGAGGCAGATTTTTACTGCAAATAAATATGCTACAGATTCTGTCTGTCTGAAGATTCTGTCATCTTCAGAACTGTATCTCACATTTTATTGCCTGGAATAAAAATGCTATTTTCAACATTAATATCCTACCTAAATCAAAGCCCACATTTGCCTGGTGACTACAAACCGCTCTGATGTCAGTATAGAAATCCTTTACAGCCCCCTGGATATGGGCAGAAACTCTGATATATAAAAACACTCCTTCAATTAAAAGGTCACTTAAGAATTCTTGGTGTTAAATGCCTCAGCTCTTTCAAACTCTCTAAAGCCTCAAATGAAGATCTCTGTCTTTCTTCCTGAACAGAAGTCCTGTTGCTTTGCTTAGTCATTTTGAAAGGCTGAATTCTCACAATTTTATTTAAGAATGGGGAGATAAGCAGTGGAGTATTTCACATTTGCTAAATACATAAATGAGATGATCAGTCACAGGAAACTGGGAAAGGAGGAGGGGCTGGAAGATTAATCATAGTGGAAATTCAGTAATTGCATTTCTCTCTTAAAACACCCTTGCAATAGTTTCAAAAGACATTTTTTTATAGAGGACCACATGCAATAAGAGTTTAACAGGCAAGGCAGAAGGTTTCAGTCCCAAACTGTGGCTCAGTGTTCAGTCAGTGGACTTCCAAGGACCATTTTCACAATTGCTGAACTCCCACTCTCATCTGCATGCTTCCACCTTTCGTTGCCTTTCTTCTGTGCTGACATGCTTTGGAGCCACATCGCAGACTGGATCAGGCAACGATGGTCCAACTGAAAAACAAACTCTGCAAAACAGGGCCAGCAATACCTTTTTGGTCAGGTAAGCCCCCTGGTCAGATTGATCACCCAGCAGCACAAAGACTGCACGCATAAGGGCAGCATCTAGGGAATGGATGGCTGTAGTGAGAAGAGGAGAGCAGTGTCATTCTTTGTCTACTTTGTCCACCAGCAATGCCAACAGCATGATTATTAAACTAATCCTCTGGTGCCTTCACTTCAACGGTCTAAGCACAGGCTTCACTTTGGACACGATGAGTCATTCCCTTCACTAAATGGTGCCATTCACAGCAAAGAGAGCCCAGGGTTGTCCCCAGTTCTTGTGATCTTTGTTGGAGCCTGGAGTCATGCTACCTATGTAAGAAGCCCTCTGGAAAGTTCAGTTTGACTTGAATCCCTCCTGGCTGTGGAAAAGCAAAACCAAAACACAAACATGAAAATCAGATCCTAACAGCTCAAAATGCTGAAAGCAAGAGGAATAATCTCCTTCCCCAGAAATGTAAACACTCCATAGCCCAAGCTATGCCAAATGTAGAGCTCTTGTACTACCTATTTTGTTTGTTGTTCATTAAGGGGAAAGTAGCTTCCAATGTATCCTACTTTTAAAAGTGTGTTCCAAGAGGAGAGCAGCAAATTGTAGATCAGGACACAAAAACACCGAGGGGCAAAGAGTTTTGGGAGGAAGGTAAGGCAGTAAAGGGAAGGAAGGACATAGAAAGCAAGGACAAGATGGAAAAAAATATCAGGAAGGAGACAGAGGACCTAAAGAGACATTACTCCACATGAGAAATGAAGTAGATCAGTTGCCCTACACACTGTAGTTTCTCGCTCATTTTTGCACCTTCTTGCTTGTTAGGCTGCTATAGTGCACTCTGCAGGTGTAGCCTGAGTTGTATTGGCCTTGCAAATTAAAATAAAGACCTCTGGGGAACTGCAGCAGGTGAGGGGAGACCAAAGAAATTGTTTAAACCTGGGAAGATGGTAACAGCTGGCTGAGTGGATGAGATACATGGATTTTGTGGCTGGTTTCAGCTGGTTTATGTGGAACAAGAGAGATTTGGGAGGCTAATTAGAATTTTTTTCCCCCTGTATTTTGTCATGCATGGATCATCCAGCTATCATAGCCAGATACTCACATGTTGTGACCAGTGGAACATTCTAATTAAACAGAGAGTGGCTTCAGCAGGATGATGTTCAAGATTTAGTTTCACTCATCAAAGCTTCTTCTGTTCCTGCGCTACAGCAAATGCCCTTGCAGCTTCTTAGGGCTTGGAGAAGCCTCAGCACAGATCTAAGACAAAGCATGTGACTCCTGAGACTTGTGCCTTCCCTGGGATCAAAGCTGTGTCAAAAGCCCTGTACTCATGGGAAATCCTCTTCACAACTCACATTTATATAATGACTCCTTTACTGGCCAAACACATGTTTACATGTTTACGTTCCTCCAGTCTGATTTTAAGAGACAGCACTGGCCAGAAGCTTTTGCAAGAACACTGGAATTAGGTCTTTGTTTTCAGCTATGCCCCGTTTACCCATGAGATATTTAGCAAGTCTCTAAGGGGATAAATTCTCCCAGACATCCTTTTGCTTTCCAAAGAACATGTATTCTGCTTTTCTTGAGCTTATATATCAAGGAGAAGTGACAGAGAGCTTTTGGGGTGACTGAGCCATCCTACCTCCACCAATGGGATACAGGTTGGGGTAGGAAAGACATCTGAGGATCTTTGAGGAAGGATGCTTCCTGTCTTGGTGTTTATTGCCTGTTAAATGGATGAACTATCATAATCTTCAACCACTGTGACTATCAGATAATCAAAGCATCAGAAGACAGAAGGGGCTACAAGATTAAAATGTGGTCCAGTTGGCTTTTGAGTAACTCTTCTGATTGCACACTCCCCTTCATCTGGCTCTCAGCCTCAAAACTATGTACACCATTTAATTTTGGCTATAATCACAATGTCCCTCGGGACTGCTACAACCTCTGAAGGGTCAGAAATCCAAATCTGGGAACTATTGCCTAAGAGTGCTCCAGTTCTGCTGTGGTTTCTGAAGGATAGTTTTTTAATAGGCAAACCATCCGTGCAGGGTAAAGTCAGTCCTATGAAGTGATAAGCTGTCCTTTCTAGGAAACAAGGTTACCAGCATTACAGACAAAACAAGAGGTATGTTCCAGGATGCAATTTGGAGAAGTTCTTCATGTAACTGTTTCTTCTCAAGCGGTGATATCTCACATCTGAGATTGTATCAATCTTCATAGTTAAGCTTTTGGGGAAAAGAAAGCAATTGCACAGAGAGTAAAGGCCAGTAAAGGTAAACTGTGTGGCTGTATAGCTACCAAATAGCTGTAGGTAGCTGTGTATTTGCTCTCAGACTGAGCTGGGCTGTCTAAGCAGAAGTGAATGGTGAGAGCAGCTGCCACATGCGCTGATCTATTGAACTTCATAATCCTTCATAGCCACACTAGCAGAAATTTTAACGGCAATTTAAAGTTGCAAAATTCTGAAGAGAGGCTAGCAATAGTCCTCAAAGAATTTCTCTGCATTCAGTCCATACTGCTTCAGGAATAATAATTTTTAACTTGTTTATAATGGGACCGGTTTGAAGCCCACATCTGATTTCATCAGAGGCTTTCTTATGGGACTTTTAACAAAGTTATCATGACTCCTGACAGCATCTTTGCTTAATGATGTGCATTTGAGAATCACAGAATTCTGCCCTTACATTTGCACAAGAAAGTGTCTGCACAGTAAGATACAACAGTTCTGTCATGCACAGGCAGAGACTACATCTAGGCTAGATATGGCGATGTTTACTCAGTTGATACTTGGTCCTGTTCAACAAACAATTTATCCCATCTTAATAGAACACCTCTAACCTCATCAAAACCCATATTATGCAACAGGGCACACAGAAGATAAAACATGGTGGCTTTAAGATCTGAACATTTGAAAACATTCACTCAAATTGAAACACCTTCCAATTTTCTTTGTGCTAAACCCCTGCACTCCCAGATCAATAAAACTATTTGTAAGGGATGATGCTATTCTGTGTAAGCAAGATTGTGTGGCAACAGGAGCTTACTAACTTCACTATGTAAGTAGTTTTCCTCAACATTTTCAGTGTCAATCATTTTCTCTCCATTTTGTTCCTTTCAGTAGTCAATGACTTTAAAACTGTGCTTCTCTGTTCTGTTAAAATATGTGGACTAATCTTGGGTAAACCACCATATTTGTTGCAGTTGAAAATGTTTTAATAACATTTTCAGCTAGTGTAGTTAGCTCATGTGCCAAGTGTTACATTTTTTCATTCCCCACAAAATCAGGACAAACTGTACATCTCCTGCTGTGTCTGAGGCCAATTTGGCTAAATTTCAGCTATGCTAATTAAAGAATCCTATTTTTATCTGATTTTAAAATACTACAGATACACTGATGGCAGTTTTTGCTTGTTTTGATGCAGAATTAGTTAACTGCACAAAAGAAGTTTGTTTTCTGCTACTCACTTTCACATCCATGCAGGGACTCATGCTCAGATGCATGCCACAATGCTGAGAGATATCAAACACAAAGATTTATCAAATCCACTTTCAGGATAATGCTTAAGAATATAAATTTGAATAAATTTCAGTAAACAATGTCATGGAGCTGAGGAGAAATTAAATGGAAGAGAATAGCAGTGACGAAGTTTAAAGATCCACACTA
>VWYK01011509.1:0-11049 GCA_013399775.1 Semnornis frantzii
TGCATTAATTACTTACCCCTCCATAACACGGAAATGGAAGAGCTTAATGGTCCAGGGACACCACTGATCTGAGACTGCAGAAAGAAAAGTCTTCAGCCTTCCATGGCACTTGGGATAGGGAGTAAACATGGATTTCTATAAATGAGTGAAACATGACTCCAGCCTTGGTTTCATACTCAGTAGGTGCTACTTCACAGGTGAATACAACAAAACTAGACACTAGGGAAAAGACTTGGTTTGTGAATATTTTAATTAAAAGAAAAATAAAAATAAATAAATAAAATTTAAAAAGCCCTACAGTAGATGGAGACACCGACAATCTTTTCCCCTCACCATGTAAAACTGCATAGAAAAATTGAACTAAAGGTCTCCCACTACCCAGTGATAAGGCCACTGAGCCACCTACCATGGATCAATTGGGATCTTGGCACAACCATAATGGGCTTTAGAGCCCTTCTGGCCATGACAGCTGTACTTCTAATGTAAGCAACAAGCATGCATGAGCTGGGAAGCATGTGGCTGTGGCTAACAAAGGGCAATCCTGAAGTTTCTCTGCCTTAGAAGTGTCACTCTTGTGTCTGCAAGTTTCTGCGTTCCCTGATCCATTGAATGCTTTAGAGATGTACTCATGTGCAGAGACAAACTACACAGTGCCTCTGCTTTATCCATTCCCTTACGTAGCTCCAGTGAATGATCATTTCAGTGTTGATCTGCTTCCTGACAGTGTTTTGTGGGCCAGTTGGTGTTCCTCAATCATACTTGTGTATCAACTAAGTGTACCACTGAGCCCATTTCAGTCCCACTGTACTCACTGATCATGACTTTTGGTGGAGACACTGAAGCCCGTGGTTTGCCTGTATACAAGTCAAAGGAGAAGGTGAAGATGAAGAGAGAGAGGGATGGTGTATCTCCCCTGTGAGGACAGGCTGAGAAAGTTGTGGTTGTTCAACTTGGAGAAGGTTCCAGGGAGACCTTATAGCAGCATTCCAGTACCTAAATGGGACCTATGAGAAATCTGAAGAGAGACTTTTTACATGTTAGGACAAGGACTGATGGCTCTAAATTGAAAGAGAGTAGATTTAGATTAGATGTAAGAAATACTTCACTGCTTACAGTGAGGCACTGAAGCAGGTTGCATACAAAATTTGTGGAAGCATCCAAGGCCAGGTTGAATGAGGCTTTGAGCAACCTGGTATAGTGGAAGCTGTCCCTGTCTATTTAGGAGTGATTGGAACTAGATGATTTTTAAGGTCTCTTCCAGTTCAAACCATCCTATGATTCTATGAAATACATTATGAATCCCTCCATTACACTCCTCATGGTCTCACTGAAGTCCCTCAGTTTATTCTTCCACTCCATCTTCTCTTCTCATGTTCTTTGTCTGCTTGTTGTATCTTGTCCCTAGTTAACTTGTCAGTTCTTTAAGATGAGGATAATCTTTCCTAAATATTGTACTTACTCAGCATGACAGAAGCTTGAGAACCTCTGGGCTCTCCTGTAATGAATGTAATATATAATAATAACAAGATGTCATTGAAAAATGAGCCTGGTACTGTGCAGAATAATTGAGAATAATGTTAGTTTTTAATAGGAGCACTTTTTCTGCTCAATGATATATATATTTTTCAAAAAACAGCAATTATCAGAACGCTCAGATTTGCAATTTCCCTCCTTCACATATTTCATTGTTCCTTTCCCCCCTCATTTCATTCTGTCTATGTTAGATTTTTTTTTTTTTCATGTTTTTGACTCTAACCTGTGAAAGGGGCAAAATTTAAATTCCAAGACAGGTTTAGGGGGTTAAGATTCATTAAAAAGATGGGAGATACTGACATTCCATTTTTCTAAACATTTATTTTAATGCAATTTTTCACCCAGAGTACTTTAAATGGCATATTTGCACCAGCTGTAAAAACGATTTATTAACATTTATGATAATTAAATATATCTCACCTTTCTTTCCTTTTTCCAGTTCCTTCCAAATCAACCATACTTTTCCTCTCTCTCTCTTTTTGTAGTTCTTTTCATCTTTCTATCTCTCCTGCTTCCACATATATATGCAAACACTTGCTGACAGGTATTTTGACTGATGACTTGTCTCTGTTCACAGCAGAGAGGCTAAAGCTGAGTGTGGATTTTACATCTCTGTGTATTCTTCAAGCTCTTGTCCTGCCTTTGAGATGCTCACAGTTGTACAATGATCTGTGAGAATATGAACATTCTTTTTCATTTCTTTCTCTTCTGACAACATCAGCAAAATATTTTCTTTCCCTGTTTTTCCATCAGTAACAAAGACGATATTGTCTTCATCTCTAGCCTGGTAAGTTTCAGAGTGAGAGAAAGATGAGGAAAATCCTTACCTATGAAAATAATAGCATAAATCATTTTTATTATTCCAATTTGTTATACTGAATCAGTACTTAAGAGGCCCCCCTCCCTTAGAGCTAGGGGCCCTATTGTGCTCTGGGGGGAATTCACAAAATGAATCTGCTCCGAAGAATGCCTTTCTTTCTTTGAAGGCATGTCTGGCACTGATTGGATGCTTACGCAAAGCACTGTCTTGGCAGCAACAGAGAGGAAAGTCTCCTGCTCATCTGCAGACTGTACAAGTTGCCCTTTTCCTCTGTCTCACTGGCCATTAGTCAAGGCTGTGAGAGACCATCACAGATTTCCAGGTTGATGGGTAAAGTCCAACCCACAAGTTCAAAAGCTATCTGGTTGATCTGGTGATCATGGTACAAAGTTTTCTTCCCTTGGGGAGTTACTTAAGCTCATCCTCCAGCCTAAGCTCAAACCAGAACCAGGGCTGTCAGTGACAGAGAAAACAGGCACACATGGATATGTGCACGTTACTGTGGCCTTGAACCCACTGCTGTGTGGACTGTTTTTCTGACTGTTTACTGACTCACCCAAGAGTTCACATTCTTCACACATACAACACATGCTGAGTGTTTTACCACCTTGTCAAAATGTTTGTATGGGATTTTAAATGCTCCAAATCCTCTGCACTTTGTGATTCTGGCTAGTGTAACTCTAGTGAAACCAATGCACCCAAGCCTGTTAACACTCAGGACAATTCGCTCTTGATTTCCTTCTTGGGAACAGTGATACAGCTGTGAGCCCCAAGATGCCAGGAATCACCTACCTGTAGGTGCAGAGATTGCAATGGGTAGTAAAAAGACATCTCTTCTATTGCCTTCAGACCTGTGGGGACTTTGTAGGAAAACTGTAGCATGTCTTCCTTCCCTTCCACATTCCCATTCCAGGGTTCACACTGGTAGGTCACTCAAGTGAAACTGGCTTTCAAGTGCTGTGGGGCAGAGAGTGATTGTAGCACTGTCATGTAAGGGGAGTGGACTTTCACTTCAGCATCACACTCTCAAAACTAAGCTCAAATTTGCATTTACATGAAAGAAATAAATCTCTTGCAGCATTAAACCACGAAACTGTATGACTTTTAATCTACTGGTGCCCAAGGTTCCTTTTGGTTGCATTCCTCTGCTTTGAGTGTCCCAGCCTGTTTAGCTTCTGGTTATACTAAATGTTTCTTAAGTGGAAAATAGGAACTTGGATCCAGCAGCCTTTCATTAATTTCAAAGACATGTAATGTGGTTTTTAATATACACTGAATTTTTTGTAACTGATGCACTTTTAGGAATTGAAAGTGTTAAATGAATTAAATGGTCCAGTGAATCTTTTCCAGACCAGTGTGTTGCTGGGAATTTGGACCTGGTCCATTGCACTTCTTTGAAGCTCTTGCTGCTTTTATATTTCGTTTTCTCTAATAGTCTAGTTAACACAAAGCACATTTCCTACAGAACCTCTAGTCAACTCTGCATTTCACTTGGCTTGTATTTGATTTTTAGACTGCTTCTAATTGATTTCCATTAATAAGTTGCAAACATAAGCTGCTGGGATTTTGTTGAGTTTTTTCCCCTCTAGTACTAAAAGAAACAAGTAGTATGAAATATAAAGTTTCTTTGGATACTATCCAAACAGTTAACTTCTTTTAGTTTATCCTTTTTTGGGATACTCCTTCATTTCATCAGTGATTTCTCTTCCATTTCTGTATTCCTTCAATTAAAACAGAGTGAACTTTGCTAACATTTCATGTTCAAGAGTACCACACTTATTTTGATAACACTTGAGGGTTATAACATGAACAGATATTATGCCACATTTTGCATTCTGAGCACATATTCTCCTTCCTGTATGTATTTATTTGCAACTTAGTCCACACCAACCTCCAACTATTTGCATAGCCACAGAAGCCTAATTTTACTCTTGATATCATCATTTTTTTCTTGAGTGACTAGAGGGAGGAAATTAGAAAGCAGACACAATCAAAAGCATTGTTTCTCAGCAAAACTCAATTACAGCAAATGGTGAAACATGATGTTATAAGAAATTATTGCAAACATGGTGTCCTGTTGCTTACTATGGGTTTATAAGTTGCTGTGTTCTTTAAAGATTAACTTAGTAGATATTTCTATCTGGCACCTTGAATTATCACTTGCAACAGTTAGATTTGATCCAGTATTATTCCTGCTTTCCTCAAGGCCTACAAAAGAAGAACCAGGTTTATTTGGAGAAATACATTTAAATAAAATGTTTTATTTTCCATGCACAAAATCCTATCTCTGGCTCTACTAGTACTAGGCTATGCCTGGTCTCGTGGGTTATTTCCTTCTTAACCTCTGAATTATGTGAGACAGGTCAAGTCTGCAGAAGAAAAATGTATGTCCATGTTTTACTACCTGAGGGTGGGTATTTGAATGTGTTCTCACTGCAGTGGTGTAGCATAGTCTTGTTTTGCAGACCATTCAGTTCAGTTTCACCACAAGGCTAGCATGGCAGCTTCCACACCAGAGTTGTGCCACTTGCACAGTGGCAGCAGTAGCAGCATAGGCAGACAGGGGCAGCAGGTCTGCTGCTGCACAGCCACCCCATCACCAGAAAGTGAATGTGGCATCGATTGCAGACAAACAACCAAATTCTTCCCCTCCTGTGCTGTGCAGTGTCAATGCCCAAGTCTTAGTGTCCTCTTTTAGGAACCTCAGGTCAGCGCCTGCGAGCACCTCTGCTCCAGGCAGACACCTCTACAATCACCTTTTCTGACTCCTGGGAAGACATTTGTTGCTTTTCTGTGCTTGTGGAGGGAGATAATTTGACAGCAACACCGTAGCAGCAAAAGTCATTTGTGAGTGCCCTTTGTGTCTTTCCTTGGAATAGTGGGAGCCAGGAGTGCAACAGATTTCACCCACACTGGCTCAGCATGTCCAGCCTGGCTGCTTGCTCTTCATTGACCTACTTCGTCAACAACAGGCACTTGTACTCATGAAGTCTGGGTGCTGTAATTCATTGCTAGCCTAGCAGAAATCTTTGCTCTTTAGTGTCTGCTGGTTTTAAGCTGAGCAATTATGTGAGCATCACACATCAGCTTTCCTGGTTGTGTCCTTGAGGACTGTTCTGGCTGTCAAGACGTGCACAGTGGTCGCTTGCACTGCCACTCACCATTTGGTGGAGGATATCAGTAACCATGTCAACCATGGTCAGGCTGCAACATGCCTTCTCTCAACATGCATTGGGACACAGCCATTTCCTCTCTCCAGCATCATCTCTACATCTTCTGACCATCAAAAATCTCTCCTGCATGGCCCTTGTGGTTCCTGCTGCAGTCTCTCGTTTAACAAATATTAATACAGCATCTATGAGGGTTCTCCTGGTTTTAAAGGTGGTCAATGAAACTCTCACTTCTCTGGTTTATTTTCCAGAGTTGTTTGGGTTTTGTTCTGGTTTGATTTGTGGTTGGATTTTGCTTGGTTTTTTGTTTTGTTTGTTTTTTTTTTTTAGGGGGTTGTGTGTGGGGGGTTTTTTGTGTTGTTTTCTTTTGTTTTGTTTTTTACGCTGCTGGTAGTTTTATGTTATAATGTTTTTATAGCCTTTGTGATGTATCATTTCACTGTGACCTCACAGCAAGGCTGTGTGTGCTCTCTCCCAGTGTGATTAATTATTTTAATAGAGACAAGAGAAAGAAAACGGGAAATTTGTGGATAGTGGTCTGCCTTGCTCAATGTAGGGAATCATTTCATTGTGGGTCATTAACATTCACTGTAGCATAACTCAGTACTAATGTGGAAAAAGGTCATGTGTCTGTGAGTTGTGTGAAGTGGAACCACAAGCCGTGTCCAAACCCCTCAGTCACCTATACTGCTTCTCAATGCAGCTGAGTGCCAGGCAGGAAGCACCAATCAAGCAAACACAGTGCTTAAAACCATCTATTCTCGCTGGGTGTTCCCTGAAATACCATCCATAAGCAATTTTACAACTGTAGATTTAATGAGTGGGATGAGAAAGGCACATAGTTTCTCCTTGGCTAACACTTCTTAACCCTGTGTGCCTACCTCATGCAGTGTGGCTATGGAGGGATTTCTTGCTAAGTCCCATTGTGCCTGCATCCAACCCTGGCTTAATGCTTTCTGCACTGGTGGAATCACCTCCAGATACAAACTGCATCTCTGCCTTTATTACCTTGCAGCTTGGAGGTTGCAATAATCCTTCATTTCTGAATAACTCTTCATTATTCCCACACCACCTACTGTGACTGCCTGTATTAAATGTTACTACTACAGTGGTGGCTATGGCCAAAATTGAAGGGTACTCACCTGCCCGACACTCTTAACATGGTATGATGTGGAGGCACTTGGAAATGCTCAAGTTCAGCTCTGAGTTACTTACTCTTACATTGTCTATTCATTAAAGCTAGTGGGTAGGGAAATACCTGAACACAGAAATGGTGTATAGATCAAGTAAATAATGATATCAACCTAGAAACTGATCTGGTCAATAATAATTTGTTGTAAAATATAATGCAAAAAAAAAAATTCCATGCTCTGGGGTTGCCATCATTCATTTGCACAGCACTACCTAAAAGAAACTGACCTCTTATAGAACAAAAAAAAATTTTACATTGGTCTGACAAGGAAATTAAGATTTAATTTAAACAAACAAAACCACACACACACACATAAATGCAAAGCGGCCATTAGATTTGACATATAATATTTTTAGGAAATTTATCACCATCACCTCTGCTCCTGATCCACAATGTGTGCTTGATATATGGTCAAATGACAGAGTTGTTCAATAGCTTGGACTCCCCCTTATTTTACCACTTACGTCCTGTTACTAGCCATGCTGATGACCTCCATGCATGGCCTCAGAGGCCCAAACCATCCACAAACCATTAGTCCCAATATGCAGTAGGTTTGATCATTTACTGTTATAAGCAAATTGATTCTTTAATTATTAGTGGACACCTGATAAACCAGAGGAGGAAACAAAGAGATTTCTTTGCATGCTATGGTGTGCTGGGAGAGTTTACAAACGTTGGTGTTGCAGTTGCTCACATTTTACTGGGGTTCAGAAAACTTTCTGAACAGTTGTGTGGAAGAATATACTGGGATAACAACTTGCAGTCATTGCTTTTGGTGGCTGTAACCAGAGAAAGTTTCTCAGCCACTGCCTTATGGAGGCATACTGAAAAGGTGCATCATTGTTCTAGTCTTTCCTCAGCAATTGCTGTCAGAAGGCCAGAAGTTAGACGAAGTGGACCAGTGGTCTGACAAAGCAGGGCTGTTGTCGCATTGCTCTCAGGGGCCCGCAAAGCACCTGGCTCAGCTCAGGGTTAGAAACAAAAGCAGGAGAGAAGGTTGGACATTGGCACCCGTCCCAGGTTGGGAATTATAGGGGTAAGAAAGTCCTCTTGGGACTTGGAGATTGTTATTCAATCCCACAATTCTGCTATCTCTTCATAAACTCACGGCAAGGCCAGCTTGTTCTCTTTTCTTCCCCGTCCAGCCTTCTGCAGGGCAGGAGCTGCGTAATTGGGACAAACATGTAAGGATAGGCCTGGTTGGGGCATCCAGAGGCTGTGCTTAGGCCTCTTGGATGGCAGAGGCATGAGCAGGGGGAGGACTGGAGACTGGGGATGATAGATTTAGCTTTGGGTTGGGGGAAAATTCAAGGGGGTTCGCTTATGGATTCTCTCTCCAAATACAATTCTGTGTTTTTTCTCCAATTCATTTGAGAGTTTTACTCTGTCAGTTCTTTAAACCCACGACAGCACCTTAGATTGTGACAGGGAAGAAGCTCCAACATGTTACCAGAGAACCTATCCCAAGGACAGGCGCTAGACACCAAAACAATGCTAGAACCTATTTTCAGCCCATATTTCAAACAGAGGTGGCATTAAATTAAAGAGAAGATCTATTTTTAGATCATTGAAGGCAAGGCTGAATGCACAAATATAAATGTTCTCTCAGTAGTCTCTCTGCTAAATATTTTCTTGCTGGGGATGAAATTTAGCTGTAAACCCATACCAGACCTGTTAAATAGCTGGAAATTATTCATCTATGATAACTAATGAGGAAAACAAGATAATTAATTTCAGTATTTCCTTGCAATAGAGAAGCTGTCTGGCAAAATATGCCAGACAAAACATCCATACAGAATGTGTCAGTAACTTATGCATTTAGTTCTTTCACATTCTTAATCACAAATAAAAGGGAGAAATTAAATGAGAATCTTTAATTGTCTGTATAATTCTTCTTAATGAGTACATTCTGGAATACCATAATGATAGTGTAGGTTTATTAAATGGAGATCTATTTTCCCTTAATAAGAAAGAAGGAAATGCTACTGTAATGCTGGTTAATTACTGGATACCCTTTCAGTGTGAATTAAAGATCTATGCAAACTCAAACCTGAAGAAGCAAAAAGATGTAGTAAAAAAATGTACATGTTATCAGAAAACTTGAGAGGGTTAGAGGAAAAGGCCAGGAAGTGAAGGGGAAATCAATTAGGTGAAAAGTAACAGGGCTAACTGTGGTAGTAAGAGATCCATTAAAGAATGTATAATGCAAGAATTGCACAGGCAATGGGACTTCTCTCTTGCTTAAAAATAAACATGCAGAAGAGCTCTGCTGAATCATGGCAGAATGCTTAAGTCTGGCAGAGTCAAACCCATGGTCAGTGGAGATAGGAGAACCCAAGTCAGTGAGACTCCTCAAATTTATCTAAAAATGGAGGTGAAAATAACTGTGATTAGAAGCTGATATCTAAAATATTGCAAGATCTCAATGATACTTTTTACTCCAGTTTTATAGTGGTGAACTAAGTGCCAAAGATCTTCAGCCACCACCTAACTAACTGTAGGCCTGTGGAGAGTTGTATTGACTTCAGACTTAGCTATCAGCTTCTTAACTTTCCCATCTACACATGCACCATGAAGTGTGCATCCATGTGTTTCCATGGTGCCTCTCAGCTGATAAGAATTCCTGCCCATCTATCTGCAAACTTGCACTTAATACTTTTTTCACACTATGCACTTTGATGGCTCAGAGGCAGACTGCTGAAACCATTGTTTGTTGGATCACAGAATCACAGAATCACAGAACTTTAGAGGTTAAAAGGGAGCTCCAGGGATTATCGAGTCCAACTCCCCTGCCAAGGCAGGATCACCTAGGGTAGTTCACACAGGAACTCATCCAGGCAGGCTTTGAAAGTCTCCAGAGAAGGAGACCACAACCTCTCAGGGCAGCCTGTTCCAGTGCCCCATCACCCTCACTGTAAAGAAGTTTCTCCTCATGTTGAGGTGAAACCTTCTATGTTCCAATTTGTAGCCATTGCTCTTTGTCTTGCTGCTGCTGACCAGCGCAAAGAGATTGGTCCCATCCACTTGACACCCATACCTCAGATATTTGTATGCATTGAGATCTCCTCTCAGTCTTCTCTTTTCCAGACTAAACAGCCCCAGGTTTCTCAATCTCTCTTTGTAGGGCAGATGCTCAAGTCCCCCAGTCATCCTCGTGGCTCTCAGCTGGACTCTTTCCAGCAGGTTCCTGTCTCTCTTGAACTGGGGAGCACCAAACTGGACACAGTATTCCAGGTAGGGTCTCACCAGGACAGAGTAGAGGGGGAGATGAACCTCCCTAGACCTGCTGGCCACACTTTCCCTGATGCACCCCAGATTCAGCATTAGGGTTCCTTTCTCGTATGTTTCCAACCCTTTGCCAATCGTTTTATGATTGGATGTAACCTCTCTGGGAGACAACTGCTTGAGAATGGCATCCAGCAAGGATTAGAACTCCTTGAGACTCAAATGCAAGAAAAAGAGTGGATTGAGTGCCTCATTAAGCTTGAGCCTGTGTGCCTATATGAAGTCAATCAGTGAAGAATCATGGTCAGTCTGTTCCTGGGCTAGTTTAAAATGATGCTTTAAACATAGACATATTAGGAGTAAGCAGAAAGCAGAGATGCTTGATTTCTTAGGGCAAAGAAGAAAATGTTTCTCCTATAATTGTCTTATACATATCTCTCACAGACAGCTATCTTGGATATATGCCCTGAGGTAGTACCTCAGTGATCTGCCCTCACCAGCTTTCACTTGGTTCATTATGGCAAAAGCAGCTGATTGATTGTGTAGGATCTCGGTATAGCCATAATCCTCATGGGACTTGGACAACTCTGAGTATGACTCATCTCTAGTGGGGTCTGTGCTGCCCAGTTTACATGTCAGTGTCAATAGTGCTCACTGAGTTCCTGCTACACATGACACATCCATCCCTGCAACACCTTATCTTGCTGCACCAGTTCAACAAACCTTTCTCTGAAATGTGGTGCTGGAAAGCAGTAAGGCTTTTTCATCTAAGACACAGGAGGATGGAACAAGGAATTTTCATTTCACAACTAGAAATAAGTTTGCAAAATGTCTTTTTCTGTACCCCCCACCCCTCACTGCTTCTGTGTTTCAAAGCAAACTATAGGCAAAACTGTGGCCTCCCCAAAGCCTCCCCAAAGCTTTGGCAATTATGTGACCAGGACCACGACACTCTGTAATGCATTTCCTGTGCTACCAATGTTTTCAACAAGACTGGGAAGGTGATGTGAGGAAGTGAAAAGGAAAATAAGAAATTGTTCAAATCCTATTCCTACAGCCTGTGAGAAATAGATGGCATTTTTTTGATGTGTTTGGTTTTTTTTTTTTCT
>VWYK01011529.1:0-13622 GCA_013399775.1 Semnornis frantzii
AGTTAAACTTTAGCAGAATATTTGACTTTAGGGTCTTGGTATTTTAACAGCTAAGTGAGAACAGGCATATAGAAGTTGTTTGGTCTGTTGTGACCTGTCCAGAGGATTCCTTATTAATGAATTTTTACACTGCTACAAGATGCACTCCTTCAGTATTTTTCTTATGTAGCTTGCATGACTCACAAATTCCAGAGTAGCCAAGTGAACATTCAATGCATAACCTTCACAACTAACACAACTTTCCACATATTAATCCAAATGGAGACAGAACACAAACCACTGCAGAACTGTTCCCTAGGACTTTTAGAAAGCTTCACTCATGTTCTGTATGCTCTCCTGTTGAAATAAAGATTAACTAACTGAATTGGAAGACAAGAGCGAGGTTTGAAAAAGAAGCATGTAGTAAAGACAGACCTAACACCAGAGGGGAAACTGAGAATAAGGGAGGGTGGGAAGAAAAAAGATGTAGTACCATAGGCAAATATTTTCCTCACTGCATTGAATCCTCTGCTTGTTATTCATGACCTACTCCTAAATTTGTACTGTCATACTTAGTAATGCATATGCTAAATACCACAAACTTGGACAAAACAGGACATCTTTTCACCAGAGATTAAATTTGTTTTCAATTTAGGAAAAGGAATATGTTAGTAAAAGGAATACATTAGTAAAACTTTCAACAACAATAAAAAAAATTCATTATCTTACTAAAATTTGATGTTAATGAGTCTCTTACTTTTTGCAGTAAACACTAATTAGACACAGAACTCTAAGTCAGTATACTAGGAATAGCTCAAACAGAAGGAAATAAGGAAGTACTTCATTTCATATTGTTTGACAAAGTCAAACGTGAGTCATGTACTTAGGGAATCTCTTAAAGCCAGCAACATTTTCAGAGCATAGAAGCCAAATGAATAACAAAACAATCATAAGCCAAATGTCAGCATCTCAGCAAGATACTACCACATTCAGCAGTTCCAGATTAGCCGTGAGAATGATTAGGGGACTTGAGTATCTCACCTACGAAGAGAGAGTGAGAAACCTGGGGCTGTTTAGTCTTCTCCAGACTGAGAAAAGATCTGACCAATGTATACAAATATCTGAGGGGTGGGTGTCAAGTGGATGAGGCCAATCTCTTTTTGCTGGTCAGCAGCAATAAAACAAGGAGCAATGGCTACAAATTGGAACATAGAAAGTTTTGCCTTAACATGAGGAGAAACTCCTTTACAGTGAGGGTGACAGGGCACTGGCACAGGCTGCCCAGAGAGATTGTGGAGTCTTCTTCTCTGGAGACTTTCAAAATCTGCCTGGAAGCATTCCTGTGTGAACTACCCTAAGGAATCCTGCCTTGGCAAGGAGGTTGGAGTCCATGATCTCTGGAGGTCCCTTCCAACCTCTAAAGTTCTGTGATTCTATGGTTTTATCATGAACTCTAATTACATTTCAGATGAAAATGACTTCAGAATCAGTTACATCTGCACCTTCACATAAGTGACAGATCTGAGAATTCTGGGACATTCAGTCAGTCAGTAAGTCGTACATTCTATCACAATGTCAAGATTACAGGTGAGTTTCTTACTCCATGTTGTTGTTACACACTATTTTAACAGATGCACCAAGCAGTAATATTTGTGAGTAATTCTTTGTCACATCCTCAAGACTTTCTCAGATCAAACTGGGGAAATTTATTAGTCACCCTGAAAAGGTGGTTTTCATCAAGCTCATATGCCCCATTGTTCCCACTAGTAAAAGTAGCTGTCATGCTGGGTTCTTTTTGAGCATTTTTACAGTACATTCATGGCTTTTTTGCTAACAGTAACTCTAACCATTAATATGGAGCTTGTTAACAGCGAAAGCAAGCATCTTGTTTCACAAAGAAAGGCTTAGGTCACCATATTCAAATTCACAAAACGCAAACTGAACACCAAGTTTAATAGAAAGTAAGCAGTAAAACAAATAGAGAATAGCAGAAGACCTATAATATCCAGATAAAGAAAAACTCACACAGTATGTAAGTACTGGCATAACACCAAGGAGTTACAATATAGGGATATGCAAGTGGCAAGCAGCTCACAGGTGCCAGCCCTGATAGGCTCCCTGGACAAACTGCTGATACCTGGTAACACTGCACAGCAACCCAGCTGGGTTTTCAGATTTCCTGTCACTTAAGGGAAGGAAACAGTTTGGAAACCAGAGGCAACACACATAGCCATAATATGAAGTGTACTTTAGCATTCAAGATAGTGAAATAAGGTGAATTTCAATCACAGAAACATCCAGGCTGGAAAAGCCCCTCAGGATCACCAAGTCTAACCTAGAACTCTACTCTACAAGATTCACCTTAAACCATATCCCTAAGCACCACATCCAAATGACCCTTAAACACATCCAGGGGTGGTGACTCAACCATCTCCCTGGGTAGCTCATTCCAGTGCCTGACCACTCTCTCCATGAAAAACTTTTACCTAATATCTAATCTAAACCTACCCAGTCTTAGCTTGAGGCCATTCCCCCTTGTTTCAGCTCCAACTACCTGTGAGAAGACACCAGCACCAGCCTCACTTAATCTGTAACTGAAGTAATCCACCCACATATAAAAAGCATTTGCTTTTCATTTAGTTTGCTCCTGGAGGAGCAGAAGCCACTTCAATGGCTACACAAAAGAACAGAGGTTACCCCTCAAAAACTAAAAGCTGTTTGCTTCCCCATTTTTCAAATTCTTCTTGCAAACACATTCATTTTCTCTTTCTCACCTCACTCAGACCTTGACAGTTACCTCTATTTCAAACACAGTATTTCTAAACAATGGGGTTTTAGTTGAGTCTCTCCAGTTTTAGAGTGGTCAAGTTTTCCTTTTCATTTGTCAAGACACATATTCAGACATCATTTATACTCCTTCACAATTTTGTGAAGGATGTAAAAGTAGCTACTGTTTTCTGGTTGAGTGATTAAAGGTTCTCTAAGGATTTGTTTTTGTTTGTTATCATCCTGAGTGCAATCACAAGGCACCTACAGGAAGGCCAGGGGCTCAGACCCAGCCAGCACGGATTTAAAAGGGGCAGGTCCTGCTTGACCAACTTGATCTCTTTTTATGACCAGGTGACCTGCCTGGTGGATGTGGGGAAGGCTGTGGATGTAGTCTACCTGGACTTAGCAAGGCCTTTGACACCATCTGCCATAGCAAACTCCTGGCCAAGCTGGCAGCCCTTGGCTTGGACAGGGCCACTCTGTGCTGGGTTAAGAACTGGCTGGATGGCTGGGCCCAGAGAGTAGTGGTGAATCGTGCCACATCCAGTTGGCAGCTGTCATTAGTGGTGTGCCCCAGGGATCAGTGTTGGGCCCAATCCTGTTTAATATCTTTACTGTTGATCTGAATGAGGGGATTGAGTCCAGCATCAGTAAGTTTGCAGATGACACCAAGTTAGGAGCAGGTTGCTCTGTTGGAGGGTAGGAGGGCTCTGCAGAGGGACTTGGACAAGTTGGATGTCTGGGCACAGTCCAGTGCCATGAGTTTTAGCAAGTCCAAGTGCTGGGTTCTGCACTTTGGCCACAACCACCCTATGCAGTGCTACACACTGGGGACAGAGTTGCTAGAGAGCAGCCAGGAAGACAGGGACCTGGGGGTACTGCTTGACAGCTGACTGAACATGAGCCAGCAGTGTGCCCAGGTAGCCCAGAAGGCCAATGGCATCCTGGCCTGGATCAGAAACAGTGTGGCTGNAGGGGCCTGGAGCACAGCCCTGTGAGGAGAGGCTGACAGAGTTGGTATCTGTTAGCCTGGAGACAAGGAGGGTCAGGGGAGACCTTACTGCTCTGTACAACTACCTGATAGGAGGTTGTAGCCAGGTGCTACCTCCATGGGGGTTGGTCTCTTCCCCCAGGCACCCAGTGACAGAACAAGGGGACAGAGTCTCAAGTTGTGAGGGGGAAGTCTAGGCTGGATGTTAGGAGGAAGTTCTTGACAGAGAGTGATTTGCTTTGGAATGGGCTGCCTGGGGAGGTGGTGGAGTCATCATTCCTGGAGGTGTTTAAAAAGAGACTGGATGAGGCCATGGTTTAATTAATCAGAAGGTGTCAGATGATAGATTGGACTTGATGATCTTGAAGGTCTTTTCCAACCTGTGATTTTGTGATCTTACAGTATTATGCTAGTTGATTTACCTAACATAACTGTAAGCAGTGGCATGTTTTAGGAAGCAACTGTATAGGGAATTCTACCAGATCATGAAGCGAGGAATTCTCAATCTGGATAAGAGGATATCAACTTTAGAACAAACATGTATTGTAACCTCTTTCTTATAGATCCAAATTTGTCTTTACAATAATTTTCTGCCTAGTGACTGAACAGAAGTTATACTTTGCCTGAAAAATCTACTGCTCAATGGAAACTCAACATGTGCATGTTGAGAGAGAAGTCATTTTAAACAATTGTGTAGTTTATCTCACTCAGCTGGGGAAGAAGGATACAGAAAAGGCAAAAGAGCAAGCGTTATTCACATAAAGAAGATCTGCAGGTTTAATATACCTTTCTCTTCTTCTAACTACCACTTTTTAACCCTCTGCTCTCTCCCTTGGGGGAAGCAAATTTCTAAAATCTGCGTGGGTCCCCCCTCATCCATTTAACTGCGCTTCTGATTCATCTGTTCCCATGAAAGCTTTGGCTTTCTTAGGGAATTTTAAAAATTTGAGTGGATGTATGTGGGAAGAGTGCAGCATTCCTTCAATCTCTCCAATTCCTGCAAAGACATCTCCGGAGCCAACATATGCTGGCTATATTGAGAAGGAAGACATCGATGAAAGTTTACAGTAACAAATATTTTTTATTAATTATAAAAATAGATGACACCATACTTAACTGCTGGTGTAATACACTAACTACAGTACTTCAGTAGAAATTAACATTCACCATAAAGAAAAAGCTGACAGTTACAAGTTGCAAAATGTAGAGATTAAGACGTTGTTTCTTACAAAAAAAAGAAAGTAGTCTTATAGGAATATTCAAACTATAGAAGTTATCTTTCACACTTTTAACAAGTAAAACCCAATAACGTCTTCCAAATGCAGAGGCTGGCAGCACCAGGATCTCTTTTGCTAAGCAACAGCGCAGTGTCATTTTGCATTTATCTATTCCATTGTCACCCTTTAAAATGACTGTTTCTGTGAAAGCTTCTGAAGTATTTTTAACAGAATGTGAGATCTCTTTACATAGAAATCCATAAAATGCAAATGGAGACTTCCTTCTGCCTCTGTACTCTGTCTAACTGTTGAAATAGCAGAAACTTTCTCTACTTAAAGAGGATAGACCATGTCATTGAATAGAAAGGTTTTCACATCGTGCTTCAAGTTCACATGCTCTTTGAATTGAAGTCTGAGAGCCATTAAGTTTTCTTCCTCTTGGTACCTACTAAGCAAATCAGAGATGAAAGAAAGACATTCTAATGATTCCAAAGAGAGAACTTTCACAGCTTATCAGTGTCTTACTGATGACATCCATTTATACTATTATTTTTAAAGTGCCCAGAAACATCTAGTTATCATTTCAAGCCCTAACATTCAGATAGGAAACAAAATCAGAGGTGAATCTCTTTATGTTTAATTGGCAGCAAGACAGTAAGATTATAGTTAAAAGCTGCATTGGCTCCAGTCAACTAATGCAAAAAATAAGACTAGAACAAGAAACAAAACAAATGAGAAGTTGGAAATCAAAAGTTTCAGGAAGACAGACAAGAAGTAATTTTATGACAACACAAACTACGAGATATAGAAGACTGCCTCCCACATTACAGGGAGCGGAAATCTCTACTACTGCAAAGTTTATATAAGTAAAATTCCTGAACATTAAATCATACTTAGAACAGGAAAGCAGCAGGGAGCAGAAGCCATATAACTGATAAGTAAGACAGTCAAAAGAGAACATTCAGCATGGGAAAAATCACTTTTCTGAGTATCGAATTATAATTTCCCCTAACATTTTTCATTACATTAGGAACAAAGAATGTTAAGTTTCAGCTGATGCTTCTCCTGCATTTAGAAGATTTATAGAGTTTTCTTGCCTCTCCTCAATGTACATTTCCTGTTGTGCAGTAAAATATAAACTCAATCTTTTACTTTTTTTCTTCTCTGAAGGTACCACCCTCTACTTCATTTAGTTTCACAAAACCCATCAGCATCTATCTGCACCCTTATAAAACTCAGCCCAAAACAACAAAAAACCTAAACTGTTAGGAAGGAAAAGGTTCAGTTCAAAACTTGCTCATGTTAGTTTTATTTCAACAGGAAACCAGGCTAAGAGTTACTAGCCCACAACCTGTCAAGAAAATGTAATGGACTGAAAACATGAGACTTCTTGTGTTACTGACCAGTAGAATGCTTAACAGTTGATGATAGAAACCCTATTTGGAAGCAAAGGAAAAAACGAACAAGATTAGTTCATGAATAAGCAGAAAATTCCCATAGCTTATTTACCTTCTACATTAGATGCAGCTCCAAAATGTAAGATTGTTCAAGGATAGTAGGCTTCTTTTACCACATCACCTAACCATAGATGGTATCCTTCTTTTAAGAATTTTTACCTCCTAAGTGCAGTTAGATGATGCCCTTCCACCTCTTTACTTGAGCATGATCGAGACCAGCTCAAGCTTCTTTCAGTAACAGATGGAACGAAATACTCAACTGTGCACTGAAGCGAATAAAGAGCAATCACATAAATTCATTTGCTACACAAGTTGCGGTGCCACTCAAGAAAAGTGGGAATATAAACAAGGATTGTAATTAGTACTGCAGTGATCTCACATATATAAACTGACTCAAGATGCCAAAGTTTTTGCCTCTAATAGATACATAAGGATCCACTAATCACTAGTGCGCAGTGACCTTTCTAGACATATATGGAATCCCTGTAAAAGCTGTAGCAAGCATCCAAAACTGCTGCTGAAACACACCAATAGCTCACAAAGATGAGAAGAAATAAGACAGATAAATGAAGCATCTAACTTTAATATGCAGTCATAGGTAAATTACATCTAACAAACAGCTTAAGTGGGATAATTGTATTATTTCCAGTTATTATCTATAGCACTTCACGAAGCAGAGCACGTGAGTGCACAGCCACTTTGATGCAAAGTTCAGTAGCTTAGCTGAAAGTGTCAGAGAAGACTATTCAAGCTAAGCTGTTGGACTTTGTACTAAAGCAGCTGGAAGTACTTGCACATACATCTTTTTGCCAAGAGCACTATGAGTTTGGGTAACTATCAACCAGAGTTGACAACTGGATAGGAAGAACTTCAGCCATCACAGCAAGATATGTCAGCACATATCGAGCTCTCAAAGACAACTGTTAACTTGTTCAGAGGCCCAAATAATTATAGCTAAATGTCATGTAAACCTTTGTTCTGATGTAACAGAAGACAATATTCCTGAACACGAAGTGTTCACCAAAAGAGAATCTTGCATGTTCACTTGTCCCACAAACCTCATTGACAACTGAAGGCAAATGAGGACGGAATCCTGCCTTCAAATACTGCAGTGTACCTAAAGACTCTTCGCCCATTACATAGGTGTCTACTGATGCTATCCCGCTCACCCTAACTAGATAGCAAAACACTTCACAGAAGGTTAATGAATTAAGCCTCAACACACCCGGTAGCTTAGCATCACCCTATTAAGGATGAGCCCTGAGGCACAGATAACCAAACCGAGGCCACACATATGCATATATACACAAAATCAGCTAAGCAGGAACGAGATGTTGGCAATCAGTCCAGAAAGTTTAACGTACGTGCACATAATAACTTTACCAGCATGCTCGAGGGTCGACTCTGAGGCAGACGGGGCGCGGGCTGGTGGGTGAGACAGGGAGGAAGCCCAGGTACCAAAAGGGCCGCGAGGAGAGGAAACTCGCCCTACCGCCGGGACCCTTGGCACGCATAAAGTTCAAAGTTTGTCCCCAGGAAGACAGCAGTTCCTGCCGATCCCCGACCCCATCGCTCGAGCAGAGGGCCCTGAAAAGGGCTCCGTGCACGTTCCTCCTTCCTCAGCCCACAGCGCCGCCTCGCCCATCCCAGGACCTCGCCGCCGCCTCCTACCTTGGCCACATAGTCCTTCACCTCGTCCAAGTCTCCATTTTTGAGGGCCCACATGAATTCCTTGTCAGACATAGCGGTCGCCTAGCAGAGACGCAGGAGGACGAGGAAACGAGGGGCCGTCAGCACCTCCAGGCAATGGGGGCGGCGGCGAGAAGGGCGGGAGCCCCTCCCTAAATTGGCGGACGATCGCTCGCTGCCTGCCGGCGGTTGGCGGGGCGGGGCAGCAGCAGCTAGCGCGGCTGGAGCTCGGCCGACACGCGGGACAGGGAAACACGGGAGAATCCGCCTGATCGAGGGAAAAGCGGTTTACTCGCGCGCGGCGCTTCCGCTTCCGGTTTCCATTCAGCTCCCCTCCCCCGCGATCCCCTGCCCACCCCACCGAGACACCCACGCGGGACAGGAGGTGCTCAGCGCATGCGCCGCCCGAGACAGCCGCCAGAGCCGCCCTGCGCATGCTCGCATTGCCAGCGTCCCGGTGATCACGGAGACGCGGCGGAAGGGGAGTGGAGGTTGTGCTTGTGCCTGACGTTGCTGCGGCCCCACTCCGCCGGGGTTTGCCATGGTGTTGAGGTTTGCGTGAGGCTCCACTGGTTTATCGTAAGCTCGCTGGCGGGGCAGCCAGAGCCTGCCTCGGGCTGAGAGGGTAACCCTGCAAAACTCAGCCTTACACCTACCTTTTTCGGCGCCCAGGAGTCCGCGAAAGATATGTGCGGGGGCGCTGCGGCATGCGGGCCGCTGTGAGCTCCGCGGGGCTCGGAAAGGCTGCTGAGTCCTACCTCGGAACGGGCCGAGGAACCGCGTGTTGAAGTGTCTGTGGCCGCTGAGGAGAACTAAGTGCCTAAGCAGCCGTTCTGCAAAACCCGAGGCACACAACGCTCTGAGAGTAATTATCATAACGATTCCAATACATGAGCGGGGAGACATAAAAGGAAGTATGTGGTAATTAGTTAATACGTTGGCAGTCGGTGGTTGCATTGGTTTTTTGAAACCACAGGTTTTGCCTGTGGAACATAGAGCATGAGTCAGGCTTGGTTGCTCACAGGGAGCCGCTCTTCCATAACCCCCTTTGAAAACCGCCATCCTGGGCACCCCTTGGAGCTAGAGCTGCGCTACTGTGACTGTACCCAGACTGGCAGCAATATGAACACATGCAGATGCTCTTTAAAGGCAGCAATGCCCTTATTACAGAATTAGAGAATGGTAAGGTTGGAAGGGACCTCAAAGATATCTAGTTCCAACCTCCTGCCATAGGCAGGGACACCTCCCACTAGTACAGGGCACTCAAGGCCTTGTCCAACCTGGCCTTGAACACCTCCAGGGAGGGAGCAGCCACTGGCAACCTGTGCCAGTGTCTCACCACCGTCACTGGAAAGACCTTCTTCCTAACATCCAGTTCAAATCTCCCCTCTGCCAGTTCAAACCCATCACTCATCTTTTCATTACAAGACGTTGCAAACAGTCCCTCCCCAGCCTTCTTGTAGGCCCCCTCCAGATACTGGAAGGCTACTGCAAGCTCCCCTCGAAGCCTTCTCTCCAGGCTGCAGAGCCCCAACTCTCATAACCTCTCCTCACAGGAGAGGTGCTCCGGTGCCCTGAACATCTTTGTGGCTTTGTGGTTATTAATGAGAAGCACTGCACCATGCAGGCATAGAACTTAAAGAAGGCGAAGGGAGTGATGGTGCCTTACGGCTCATGATTTTTCTGGTTTCTTTGTAGTTCTGAAGCACAGAAATATTAAATATCCAGGGTATTGCAAAAATTTTTGCAATGGGATTAAATGATATTTAACTGAAATGTTACATGTGGGGAAATAAAAATGTCTAACCTTCCAAATCAGATTAATTCATGAATTATTTAATTTGTAAACTAGGACGATTTTGGAACATGTGATTTTGTCATTGTTCCTTTTCCTAACATTATTAAAGGAAAAGAAAAGAACAAAAAAATGTGAACTTGTCAAGTGCCTTTGCATTGTTAGTCAAATGCTCCCAGTACATGGATAAATACGAAATTTTCAGTGCTTAATTTTCCATCTGCAGAAGTAATAAACAAGTTTGGATTTTTATTTTAATAAACTAAATCCAACTTTTTTTAGGGAGACTAAATGACAGGTTGGTAAGTCTGGTGAAAACACATTTAAAATTGTGGGTACTTACTTAGATACTTGAATATGCATCAAGAAACCAAATTGTGACTGTTTTTGAAAAACACTACTGGACACTGTTGCCATATTTGTACTCACTGGCCTATGAATCCAATCTTGTCATTAAAGCAAAAAAAAACCTTTTCACACTTACCTCTTTCCCTGCAGGTTGTTACCTAAAGGACATGACTTAGTTGGATGTTATTTCCCTTCTACTTTATACCATGTCTTTTCTAGAGGTATACTCACTGGTTAGCTTCAGGCCCAAATTCTAGATGGCTTTTGTGTACTTAGCAACTAGTACTGGGTCTCTCAAGCTTGCATTTAAAACCTCATGCCTCATACCGTTTTCTGACTGTAGGGTGCTGTCATAATGCCTTACAAGTTGCATGCACTGCTTTAGGCCTCTTTTTAAACTTAATTCCAAGTCCTAGAAATCTGTCCATGTAAGAACCCTTAGACATATTAATAAAATATATTTAAAAAAAATACAAGGGGAAAAACCTAGTAAAATAAATGCAGCAAATGAATTCCTTACACAGATTTTTGTGGGGGATTTTTTTGTTTGTGTGTTACTTGAAAGCAGTTATAGGTGTTTGGGGAAAAAAAAAATGCAGCACTAAACATACAGAGTTTGCCACACCTGGGTTTGATTATAATCCTTGAACTAGGGACTGCTTTTACACATCCCTCTGCTTAGCCACCCCACCCCCACCCTCCCCCAAAGTTTTGAAAATCTTTGGAAATATTTGAAAAACATCTACATAAGTATATACAACCAGGTTTTGCTTTGCTTATCTGTGACACAAAGTGTCTGAAGAAGAGGGTGTGGAAAGAAAAAGTTGGTTACTTTTGCTCTCCCAAGGTCAAGGAAGCCTTCGAGGCAGGGAAAACCAACAAGTGTTGAATGTATTCATTGTGGTACTTGAAATAGCAGGAGAAGCATAGACAGATGTCGAGCTCCAGTTCGTTGGTGTTTGTCCATGAATGTCAGTGAGACTGGCCCTTGGAAAGCATGCAGTAACTTGGGTACCAGCCTTTGGTAATGAGGAAGAACTTAATTCTGTCATAATGCATCTTCCTGTGGAGTGGAACTGCCTTTTCCTTGAACACTCTTCAGTAAAGATGATCTGGCAACCAGTTAAGCAATTGTTGAAGAGGCTGGCTCTGAAAACTGGAGCAAGGAGTGCATCAGCATAGACAAATACTCCCCTTAAGATCAGAAGATGAATAATGGTTTGGAGGTTTTACCTGTAAATAAACATGCTGGACATATTTATTAACACAGAATGCAGATCCCCTTTTGTCCGTAGGCCTTTTGTCTTTCAGTATCATTTGTAGATGCTAGTAGGTTTTTATAGTTTATTTATTTCACATTTAAGTACTGTACCTTTTAATTATGAGAGTATGGGTAATAAATCATTATTACTATCTCCATTACTAAAATTAACTAAAACTTTTGTGCCTTCATGCAAGAGAAGACAGCTTCTTTTTTATTTTTTTTATATATAAAACTTTATTTCTCTTTTCAGGCGTTTTTAAGAGGAAATGAAAATTCAAGAAATTATCTCCTGATAAGATCAGTTATTTCTATAATAAAATTATGGAAATACATAATAATTTAGGTTAGAAGGAATCTCTACATATCATGTGATCTAATCCTTGCTTAAAGCAGGGGCAACTTAGATAAGGTTCCTCACTGCCTTTTCCATTTAAGTTCTGAATATATTGGTGTAGTGCAATCGCAGCTGTTCATGGTAACCTGTTCCAATGTTTGATTGCTTTCATGAAACAATCAAGCAAAAATCCTTATATCTAATTAAAATTTCCCTGTTGTAACTTTGTTACCACTGATCCTATACCTACCTCTTCAGAAGACTTTTGCTCTGTTGTTTCTCTACATTGTCATGACGCATCTGAAGATGCCAGTAAAAGTCCTCTTCCCCACACTTTGTCATCTCAGAGCTAAACACCTCATTTCTTTCAGCTTTTTGTTGTAGGTCATGTGTTCAAGTCAGCTTATCATCTTGGCTGTTGCGTAATAGACTCATTGTAGTATGTCAATACCTTTTTAACTGGGGACCTCAAAACTGGGAGCAGTACTCAATCCGCAGCCTCTCAAGTGATGACTAGAAAGGATCAATCACTCATTATTGATTATTCTTTTGAAGGCTGAAATTGCCTTCAAGCAAACGGTTGCAATCAAGGGTTAAGTGTCAGAGACCTCATGTTGGTGTGAGTGACAACAGAGTCTGTTCCAAAGCAAAAGACTGTTCAGTATAGTTGAGCATCCCAACTGGGATAACTTAGCCCAAAGCTTTGCTGATGATGCAAGATTCTGAATAGGTTGCAGTTTGTTTTTTTCACAACAGTATGGGCTTTGCAGTGCTGACAAAGGTGAAATCCTTTGCTAGTAAGCAAATGAGAGTTGGGCACATTAGGGACTGATACTAACAAAGAGGAAACATAAGCAATGTAATTTTTCTCGCTGTGCTTGTTAAAGCAATAAATAACTGATTTCTAAAAGATATACAAAATGTTATTTTCTAATGAAATGAAGTGAAATTCTTATCAAACTTTCTCAGGTGCATAGAGATAATTCTAAATTAAAATACTGTAGCTGAAATTCTAGGATTTTAGAAAAAAGTTTGAAATTGCCCAACTCTGCAGGGAAGAATTGCAGATAGCAGAATTCTGCCTTTTGCAGAAATGACATACAATGTGAAAAAAAATATATTCATGCATTTTAATGCTAATTCAGAGAAGATGACTGCATGAAAGTTACAGTTAGGAAAGTGAGTGGAAATTGATGTAACTTCTCTGTTGGGTGAATGAACAACTGGAGAGGTTGGGTAATACCAGAAATAGAACAAACAAAAAGCATTAAAAAAATTCAAGCCAGAATAAAGCATTTTATAATTAAACCTTTCTTTTCTGTCATTTGCATTTCCATAGAGATCAGTGCCTTGAGATAGCAGACAGTTATGTACAATGTTCCATTTTTTTGTATAGTGAACAGTCACAGCTTTTAGTAGAATATAGCTCTGTCTGAAAAACTTGCGAAGATGCTGCTGAGCACTGAGTTTCTATGCAGCAGAGAAAGTTGCCTCTGGAGCCTTTTCAGTTTCCCTCTATGGACTGTGTATTTCAGCATATATTAGGGTTTTCTTACCCTTACTCAGTTGAAAATTTCCTGGGAAGCCATTTTTTCATGGTGTCAAGATTTTGCACCCAGAAGAGACATCAACTGCTGACTTCCAAATCTTCTTGCTTTTGGAACAGTCTCATCAATTTTTTTTCCTAGTGCTTTAAGCATTGTCTAAAACCCTCCACTTTCAACCCAAATCACAAAATGAACAGCCTAAATTCAGCACCTCAAGTTACAAAAGGAAACA
>VWYK01011550.1:0-12920 GCA_013399775.1 Semnornis frantzii
CACAGCACACCCCAGGGACAGGAGCTGAGTGCCTCCACACCACCCTCTTCACCTCCACAAGCTCTTAGGTGATGATGGAGCCTGCTTGGTGGGTTCCTCCTGGAGCTCCTGCCACAGATGCCGCACTTCAGAGCCAGGTCCTGTCCTGCTCTGGCCACACCACCCAGCACAAGGCAGGTGTCCAAGGTGCAAGCTGCCTTCAGACCTCCTACCTGGTTTCATGCTGGCCTGGCCTGGGTTTATGGTAGTCCTACAGCCTCAGGAGAAGCAGCAGCCTGGAGCAGGGGATGGAGGCTGCTGGCAGCAGCCACCTCAGACATACAGGGGGCACATGTGGGACAGCATAGTTTAAACACAGGTACAGAAGGTGAAGAGAGGGGAAGTGGAGGATGGGTGAGGGTTATGGATTTGGCCACGGCACTTTGGTGCCCAAGTGGCCTCCAGCTAGGGCACAAAGCATCTTTTTTTAACAGCTGTTTGTTAAACAAGTCAGTTCTGCTTTTATTAAGGCCAACTTTGGTACAAGCAGGTTGTTCCTGAGAGTCATTTACAAAGACCAAGAAAAACTGGGATCTCTCCTTGCTCCTGGGGGAGCTTAGAGTGGGGGCACAGACATCACACTCAGGGGTTTTATCCCCCCTATTTTTTATTTTTGGGTTGCTTTTTCAAGCAAAAGGATTTGTGCAAGGGGCAGTCAGTCTGTTGCAAAGACAGAGCCCACCACCAGGAACAGAGTCTCCAGCTTTCAAGTGCTTCCCTTAGGTTAACAGTGAACATTTAGTTGTCCTTTAAAATGCTTCCAGTCTCACCCACATGCCAGCAGGATGTGCTGGAGCCCTGCAGGGTTACCCATGCCCCAAGCAGAGGGGTGGGGAAGTGGGCAGGGGGGCTCTGGGGAAGGGAGTTAAGTGGTGAGGCAGAAAGAGAAGCCCAAGGAAGACTCAACAAGTGAGGGTCGGGGAATGCGAGTTAGAAAACCTGCGAGGCTGTGGAAGGAAAAGCTCCACCAAAGAGTTACTGCTGAGAAAGGTGAGAGTGCAGCTGACTGTTAGGAGGCTCCCCAGTTACATCCCAACCCAGACAGAGTAGAGGACACTTAGAGCAGCAGCTGAAGCAGCAAGCTGAGGTCCCACCTCAGGCTAACCCAGCTTTGTCCCTCGCCTCCCTTGCAGCTTGGGGTCAGTGCTGCCTGCTCCGACCCAGGGATTAGTGCTTGGCTTTAGTGGCAGCCACGCAGCAGCCCTTCATTAGCTGTTTAGCTCTTGGCAAGTACCTCAAGATGCCAACTTTTATCAAGACACCTGACCAGGGGGCACTTCTGCCAACCACAAGGTACGGAGCACTCTCAAGTCCTCGCTACACAACCTCTTCTGGGCAACAGGTTGCAAGCTCAAAGGTGAAAGCACCAATTAATTTCTTCTGCATGAGCTGTTTGGGCCTGAATACATCTTCTAATTAACATATCTTCCTGATGTTATGGAGCACGCAGCGGGAAGACTAAAGAAGCTACAGAAAGAACAAAAGAGAACCAGGATGTAAGTTAATTGGCAATCAATTCAAGGCAGCACGAAAAGCTCAAAGCTCCAGCTCCACCCAGCACTGTGGGGGGCTTGGGGAACAGCTTGGGTTTAAAATACCCAGCACGGAGAAGCTCTCCTGGCTGCCAGGAGCTCATCTGGAATGAGTAATCGAGAGAGCTGACTTCAAGCTTTAAGGAGGAAAGGTGCCTACGGAGACAGGACCTGGGGGTCTGGGATGATGAAAAGCTCAACATGAGCCTGCAGTGAGCGCAGCCCAGACAGCAACTGTGTGCTAGGCTGCAGCAAGAGCAGTGTGGGCAGCAGGGCAAGGGAGGGGATTCTGCCCCTTTGCTCTGCTCTCCTCAGACCCCACCTGGAGTCCTGTGTGCAGTTCTGGAGCCCCCAGCACAGGAAGGACATGGAAGTGTTGGAGCAGGTCCAGAGGAGGTCACGAAGATGCTGAGAGGGCTGCAGCAGCTCTGCTGTGAGGACAGGCTGAGAGAGTTGGGGCTCTGCAGCCTGGAGAAGAGAAGGCTTCCAGGAGACCTTAGAGTAGCCTTCCAGGATTTGAAGGAGGCTCCAGGAAGGCTGGGGAGGGACTATTGACAAGGTCTGGTAATGCCAGGACAAGGGGCAATGGGTTTGAACTGGCAGAGGGGAGATTGAAAGTGGATGTTAGGAGGAAGTTCTTTACAGTGAGGGTGGTGAGACACTGGCACAGGTTGCCCAGGGAGGTTGTGGCTGCTCCCTCCCTGGAGGGGTTCAGGGCCAGGCTGGATGAGGCCTTGAGTGACCTGTTCTAGTGGGAGGTGTCCCTGCCTATGGCAGGGGGTTGGAACTGGATGATCCTTGAGGTCACTTCCAACCTTACCTTTCTATGATTCTATAAGCCATCTCCAGCCCAGCCAGGACCACAGGCACAGCCTAAGCTGGCTCTCCTCGCCAGCACAGCCACCAGCTTGGCACTGTCCTCATCTCCCAGGCTCCATCTCTCTCCCAGGACAAGGAGATGAGGGTGAGTTTAGCTGATGCCCTGAATGGAAAGGGTCAGAGTGTCCTAGGGCCTCAGGCACCTTCAGGTCTGGGACGGCACCATGCAGACAGTGGCGACCTTGCTGCTGAGCTGCTCTTACAAGCAGGCTTTGTGTCTCTTGCTCTCTTGCAAGCATCTCCAGGAGCTTTGCAGAAGCTCCTATGGGAAAATATTTGCCAGCATGAGCATAGAATCAGAGAATGGTTTGGGTTGGAAGGCACCTCAAAGCTCAGCCAGTTCCAGCCCTTCCTGCCATAGGTAGAGACTCCTGCTAGAACAAGCTGCTCAAGGACTCATCCAGCCTGGCCTTGAACACCTCCAGGAAGGTTGTGGAACACAGTATCAGAGAATGTGATCTTTCTGTGCTTCTGTGCTCTACAACCTCCCTGGGCAACCTGTGTCAGTGTCTCACCACCCTCACTGCAAAGAGCTTCCTCCTAACATCCACTTTCAATCTCCCCTCTGCCACTTCAAACCCATTGCCCCTTGTCCTGTCATTGCAAGACCTTGTCAATAGTCCCTCCCCAGCCTTCCTATAGCCCCCTTCAGATACTGGAAGGCTACTCCAAGGTCTCCTGGAAGCCTTCTCTTCTCCAGGCTGCAGAGCCCCAACTCTCTCAGCCTGTCCTCAGAGCAGAGCTGCTGCAGCCCTCTCAGCATCTTTGTGGTCTCTTCTGGACTGGCTCCAACAGTTCCATGTCCTGCTTGTGTTGGGGGCTCCAGAGCTACACATAGTTGTCTGGCATCATCAGGTGGGTCCTCCTTAACATTATAGGACTGGAAAGTCAGATCATGGAATCCCAGACTGGTTTGGTGGGAAGGGACCTTTAAAGCTCATCTAGTCCAACCTCCCTACAGTCAGTACTGAAAGGCCACCAGAAGGTCTCCCTGGAGCCTTCTCTTCTGTAGGCTGAACAAGCCCAGCTCTCTCAGCCTGGCCTCACAGCAGAGCCCTTCAAGACCTGCCAGCATTGCTGTGCCTTCCTCTGGCCCTGCTCCAACAGGTCTGTGCTGAAGACTCCAGAGCTGGATGCAGCGCAAAACAACTCTACCACCTTGGTTTCCTAATTGCCTCTTCAGTACCTGGCTGCAGGTTCTCTTCTCTGGTCTCCAGGAAGGTTTCACTTCAAAAACCATTGGGGTGGCAAAGTCTGTAGGATATTTCATACAAACCCCTTGGGCTCAACACCTGAGAGCCCACACCAAGGCTGATCCAGCAGCAATTTAACCGACTCAGGTGACAACTCTAACTCAGCACAGGCTCAGACTTCCACCTGCACTTTGTCAGTGCTCACCACAGGCAGTGTCACACCAGCTGTTGCCACCACATCTGGGCAGCTTTTGCTGGGGGTGGCTGTGCTGCTGTCACAGCTGCAGGCACCACATCTGGGCAGCTTTTGCTGGGGGTGGCTGTGCTGCTGTCACAGCTGCAGGCACCGCATCTGGGTAGCTTTTGCTGGGGGTGGCTGTGCTGCTGTCACAGCTGCAGGCACCTCTGTGGCCTTGAAGAAGGTGGGATGCAAAGAGGCAGCAGAGAGGGTGATGCCCAGAGATGCCTTTTAAAGCAAAGCAGTGTAAAGTGAATGCCCAAAGCAGAGGTCTCTCACACAAAGGCAGCTCCTGCAGTGCCAGCACAGCCCATCCACATGTGGCTAAAGGCTCCTGGAAGCAGCCAGGATCATCAGCTGCTTTTGTTCTTGGAGCTGAGAGTGCAGAAAAAGGTCCCATCAGAAGCACCACTTGGAACACTGCAGCAGCCACACACCACCTGGTTTTGTCTTAAGTGCAGCAGTGACCTCAGTAACAAAAAAAAAAAACCAAACCAAAAAACCAACCCAGAGAGAGATCCTAAATGAACTGAATGTGAGCCAGCACTCTGTATGAAGCTACAGAGCAGGTATCAAGGACAGGCCTTCAAACAGGGCTTCCCCAGCAACTCTCTGAAAAGAAGAACCCCAAACCATCTGTGCTCTGCTTCTGGTCTTGGTCTGTGCCTGTGCTGAGCTCCTCCAGAAGAGCACAGCTTTGGAAGTGCCATTAGGAGAACACAGAATGAGAGAATTCTTTTGGCTGGAAAAGACCTTGAAGACTGACTCCAGCCATTCTCTAACTCCACCAAACCATGGCACCCAGCACCACATCCCTGCAGCTCTGGAACACCTCTAGGGACAGAGATCCAGCCACCTCCCCCTGGGCACCCAGTGCTAGCCTCTGAGAACCCTTTAGGTGAAGATGTTTCTTCTAATGTCCAACCTCAGCCTCCTCTGGTGCCACTTGAGCCCAGCTCCTCTTGTTCATTCCTTTGGAGAAGAAACCAACCACCACCTGGCTCCAGCCTCCTTTCAGGGAGTTACAGAGAGCAATGAGGTCTGCCCTCAGCCTCCTTTTCTGCAGGCTGAACAACCCCAGTCCCCTCAGCTGCTCCTCCCCAGCCCTGCTCTCCAGACCCTTCTCCATACCACCCTCCACATCCTACCCTTAAATCACCTCTTTGGGCACCACTACAACAGTCAATCACTTTGGCCACCAGATCCTCCAGAGCAGAAGAACCAACAAGCCACCTTTGCCCAAACAGGGATGGCATTTGGGTGAGCATCTTCAAATCCCTCCCCCAGACAACAGATGAGATCCTTTTTAGCATGCTGTGAGATGCAGCAGTTCAGCTATTTTGGGTTGTGAGCGTTCCCAGCAGACACAAGACACCCTGTGGTTGAAGCTTCCAGCCATTACATGTTGTTACCCAGGGGGATCTCTGGTGAAGTAACACAAGGCACCCACTGCCAAATAAAAGGACACACACAGCAACTCAAAATACGTGTGAGATTTAATCAAAGAGAAAAACAAAATAAAAGTACAAAGTGAGTGTAAAGAAATTAAAATCAAACAACAACAACACAAAAAAAACCAAAGCCCAAAGACAGACAAAAGCAGCACACACACACACAGACCCACACCACAGCTGGAATGACAAAGGGAAGGGATCCAGCACCTGGAGAAGCTGCTCCCTCCATGCAGGTCTCCACCTGCTCCGAGCCAACCACCTCATCTCCATCCCACCCTGGCCAGATGTGGAGCTTCTGGAGCTCAGAGCCTCACAGCACCCAATGTGAATTAGAGAGCAGACAACACAGGTGCTGGCAGACGTTGCAGTCATACAGGACTGGGCACTTGCTGCTGCTGCCAGTACCAACCTTGGGCACAGCAATGCACACAGCAGCTCAAGGATGTGCAGCTGAATGGGTTTGGTTGAATCTCAGGGGGGTTGCTTTCACTCCCTCTAGCTTGCAAGGTGCAAATCTTCAAACTGGAGGGAGATGCTTGCAACTTGTTAGAGAAGATACAGGACTGCCCTACAGACCACAGGCTTCAACCTTCTCTCAGCCAAAAGGAAAAAAAAAATAAATACTAGAGAGAAAAAAAAAAGAAAAATAATAATGAGTGAGTCCAGCTGGGGGTGATGATGATGTTGAGTGCTCCAAAGAAGACATTAGAAGGCCAAGGTGTGTCCATCACAACATGAAGTCAGTGTCACACCAGAACCACCACCACAATGTTGTGACACAGATTCCCAGTGTCTTCACCAGGGAAATGCTGGGGGATTCCTCCAGGGTGCCCCGGGATTTGAAAGCTTTTCCTCTTTGTTGTCCTCACTGCTCTTCACTACCTGTGATTCTAGGAGACAGGAACTGACCTCTGAGAAGGCAGGGCAGATGGAAATGGGTTTGCATAGCCCCTGCTGGCTGCAGCAGGAGATGGGGAGAAAAACATTGTCTGGGAAAGCGGAAATAGGGAGGAAAATACTGCCTGACCCCAGCATCAGCCTGCAGGAGCAAAACAGGCACCCAGCCAGTGCTGCTCACATAGGCAGACTTTTCCTCATCAGCAAAACCATCAGACTCCTGGCCCTGTTTTGCTCTAAGCCTGGTCTGCAGCCAGCAGTGAGCTGGAATTGTCTGCTTGCAGGTCCTAAGTTGGGTTCCTTCTGTGCTTCCGTGACAAAAACACACAAACTCTCCTAACTTCAGAGTTCCTCTTTAAACAGACCTCACCTGCAGGCACAGCCTTCAAAACTCAGTGTGAGGCTTCCAGCAAGCACATATGGGTTGGGGAAAAAAAAAAAAAGTACCTGTGAGACCTTCATGAGGTTCTTACAAGCATCAAGGAACACTGAGAGGGGTTTTAGGTTAATGCCTACATGCAAAGAGCAGGAAGAGCTGCTTGAATGAGACAGGCAAGTTGAAGAACCTCATTTCACAGCCCAGCAAAATGCTGCCTTCAGACAGATCTTGCTCTGTGCATCTCCATCTAGGAGTCCCCAGGAGGAATTTGCTGATATTTAGCTTAAAATATTAAGGGGGGTGGGGAAATAATATCATAAGGACTCCTGTGACATGAATGCCTAAATAAAACCCACATCCACTCACAACTAACACTCAGTCCCCACTATGTGGGGGTTAATACAAATTCATTCGTATTTATTTAGCCTATTATCTGATGGATGGAAGTGGATCCAATTATTTTTCCATGACAGCATAGCCAGGGAGGCTCTGTTCAGTTGGCCAAAATGATTTGAGTGGAAAAAATTAATATTGATTCTAATTATTCCTCTAAGCTGGGCTGCCCAGGAAAATAAGGCTGTGGTTTGTAGGCAGGAGGAGTGTTAAAGGAAGCACCTTCTAAGAGGAGCAGAGCTTAAATGTGCTGCAGAGCTCAAAATGAGAGGGTTCTGGTATTGAGGGAAGCAGCTAAGAGGAGCAGAGCTTAAATGTGCTGCAGAGCTCACAATGAGAGGGTTCTGGTATTGAGGGAAGCAGTTAAGAGGAGCAGAGCTTAAATGTGCTGCAGATCTCAAAATGAGGCTGTTCTGGTATTGAGGGAAGCACCTCCTAAGAGAAGCAGAGCTTAAATGTGCTGCAGAGCTCAAAATGATGTTCTGGTATTGAAGGAATCACCTCCTAAGAGGAGCAGAGCTTAAATGTGCTGCAGAGCTCAAAATGAGGCTGTTCTGGTATTGAGAGAATCACCTAAAAGGAGCAGAGCTTAAATGTGCTGTAGAGCTCAAAATGAGGCTGTTCTGGTATTGAGGGAAGGAGCTAAGAGGAGCAGAGCTTAAATGTGCTGCAGAGCTCAAAATGAGGCTGTTCTGGTATTGAGAGAATGACCTAAAAGGNTCTGAGCAGAGCTTAAATGTGCTGTAGAGCTCAAAATGAGGCTGTTCTGGTATTGAGGGAAGGAGCTAAGAGGAGCAGAGCTTAAATGTGCTGCAGAGCTCAAAACAAAGGAATTCATCTTGTTAGGCACAGAGTAAGTTTAAGGTTAAAAGTATAAGAAGTAAAGATTAGAGCTTAAATAATTCTTCCAGCAGAGTAAAATGCCATCAATTAAATGGTGAAAGGGAAGAAGGGACACAAAATCCTCAAGTTCCACATGGTACAATGAACTCTGTGGAAAGGAAAACACCACACAAAATAAAAACCCCAAAACCTTTTCCTCTATCAATGTTCTACTTTAGCAGTCAAGAAGAAAACTCAAAACATTGTCTCAGGAGTTTTATTATCCTCTCTCTCTCTCTCTTTATATATATATATATATAATATATATAAAATATATATTATAAATGCTGTGTTTAGAGTAATTCAGGATTAAAAATAGGTAATTACTGGGATAAGAGCTACTGTTTAAGATTCCCAAGGCTNGTTTAAGATTCCCAAGGCTGGGAAAAAATAATCATTCAGCATCATTGGTTTTGTCTACCCAGTCTAAAGAAAAAAAACCCAAAACCTTGGCTCCAGTTGGAGAATTTGGTTAGAAAACAAACCAGCAACAAGAATAAAGGCTTCAGCATTCTTCATTGCCCACTCCTCACAGGTGGGCAGGTGCAGGGGAAGGTAGAGGAGCCTCCAGCAGTCACCTTAACCAAACAAAGCCAACCGAGAAAGCAATTCTTTAGCCGGTGGGGGTGAGTCGAGACAACCAGTGATGGCCACTGGGGTTTGGAACAGAATTAAAACCATCTTGCTGCAGGGATTAGTTCTTTTCTTTTCTCTTTTTTTTTTTTAAACCCAAAAACCCCAGAGGTGGTCAAGTTCCTTCCTTAAAGCCTGCTCCAGTTGTGTAGAGACAGGAGCGAGTCCTTGCACCGCAGCAGCTCGTTTTGATCTGTCCCTTTGGTCCACTCACACAAATGTTATGAGAAGGGTCACAGGGTGGGGAAAGTCAAGCAACTTTTTTTTTTTTTTTTTTTTTTGTGTGTGTTTCGTTTAAAATAACATGAAAGCACCCCAAGTCCACTCTTGGCCTGCAAGTCTGTGTGTGATTAACTGAAAAGAAAACAAAAAAGAACAACAAAAGACAAAAAGAGCGTGAATTCGGGTTATGGGAAATTAAAAACCAAAAGCAAAACACAGCCAAATATGTTAAAAAGAACAACAAAAAAACCCACAAAAGAAAACAGGGAGGGACTCAGGACTCACAGATGACAGCAACCAGCAGCACCCTGAGCCCCACCACAGGGGACAACCTGCTTGGTAAGCTGCCGAAGAGAACATAGGCACAGGCACTTGAAATTCTCCTCCACACCTGCAGCTCCTCTATTTTTCAGTACTTGCCAAAGCTCCTGAAAACACTGAGTTGAGACAGGAGATGAGAAAAGGGCCAGCAAGGGTTTCCTAACAATGGAAAGAAATCCACCCCCATCCTGAACTCCTGATGTATTCCCAGTTCCTATGAGGTCCCAACATCTTGGTTTGTGAGCTCAGGATGTGCCTCCATCCCCACCTCCATTTCCTGGGGAGCTGTTGGGCTCTCTTGGCACTGATGTCCAGGCTCACAGTTGGCTCTGCACAGCACCAGCTCCTCACTGGGCAAAGCCCAACACAGCCTGGACCATGAGTTCTGCCAGGGGAAGCTTTGCTGCCAGTCCCAGAGGAGGATGCTGCCTGCCACCAGCTCCCAGATCTCAGTTATCTTCTATTTTGGTCTGGTTCACAGAACCCCAGTGTGGTGGGGTTGGAAGGGACCTCTGCACATCATCCGGTTCAACCTCAACTGCTAAAGCAGGGCACCAACAGGAGCTTACCCAGCAGCACAATGGTCAGGGAGGGTTTGGAAGCTCTCCATGGAAGGAGACTCCACAGCCTCTTTGGGCAGCCTGTTCCAGGCTTCCAGCATCCTCACACCAAAGAAGTTTCTCCTCCTGTTCAGATGAAACCTCCTGGATTCCAGTTTGTGCCCACTGCCCTTTGTGCTGCCCCTGGGCACCACTGACAAAAGTCTGGCCCCATCCTCTTGTTCCCCCCCCACCCTTTATCACTTGTTGAGCATTGATCAGATCCCCTCTGGGGCTGCTCTTCTCCAGCTCAACAGTCCCAGGGCTCTCAGCCTTTGCTCCTCACAGAGATGCTCCAGGCCCCTCAGGCATCTCAGAAGAATATTGTAGAAATCATTCTGGACACATAGTGTGAGGTGGGACATGCCCAGAGCATGCTGAGAGGTTTGCAGACTGCTGTTTTAACACCAAGACATTGACATTGCAGGGAAATAGTTTAAATAACACCCACAGTCACATTCTGTAGGCATAAACAAATGTCTCAGGCACAGCAGTGAGAGGGAAGCCTCTCTAGAGCTGCAGCTCACCCCAGAGAACACACACAGCACCAGATTCGTAGATTCACAGAGTGGCTTGGGTTGGAAGGGACCTTAAAGGTCATCCAGTTCCAACCCCCCTGCCATGGGCAGACACCTCCCACCAGCCCAGGTTGCTCAAGGCCTCCTCCAACCTGCCCTTGAACACCTCCAGGCAGGGGGCATCCACAGCCTCCCTGGGCAACCTGTGCCAATGTCTGCCCACCCTCGCTGGAGAGAATTTCCTCCTAACCTCCAGTCTCAATTTTCCCCTCTTCCTGCTCTCCCCTCTCGTTCTGCCACTCCCAGCCCTTGTCAAAAGTCCCTCCCCAGCTTTCTTGCAGGCCCTTTCAGGCACTGGAAACCTAATCAGCAGCGTGAACTCATCAAGAGCAAACTCAGAACTCAAAAGTGTTGCTCTTCTGGATGTTTTTTGTTCCTTTCCATCACTTAAAGGCTCTGAAATCATTGTCACCAGCCCCTTCTGGAACTGACAGAATGCAGTTCAGGCTCTTAAGCTCCTTCATGCAAAGGGAAGGAACAAAAAATGCTGCCATAGCAGAATTAGCAGCTTGCATGATGGTGCTTCTTGTTCTGCTCCCTAGTCACTGGCCCTTGAAGAACCTTTTCTTTTTAAGCCTGTTTGTCCCCTTATTATTGCTCTATCATTTCACAGCCAGGCAGCTGAAAGAACATTACTTATGTGCCTGCCACTCTTGCTGGCTTCAGCAGTGTCACTGAACTCCCAGCAAGCTCAGATAAGGATGATGCCCTTCGAGGACAGAGCTTTCTGGTAAGCAGAACTGCCTTAGAGCCCTGTTCCACAAGGAATCTCCACTGCACCTCTACTCTAAGCTGCTGCTTCCTTCTTTACAGCTCTGCCTCTAAATATAAACCACCACACTCTCCAAAGAGGGTCCCTAGAGTAGGGATTAGTGAGGTTCGTGTGGTGGGAGACCTCCTCTGTAAGACATTACAACTGTGTCAAGAGTGTCCCTGCTCCGCTCTGATAGGGAGAAGATGCAGCTAATTTCTAGTCCATTTCCTTGCAGGATCACTTGAGCTGGCTGTCCCAGAGGTAAAGACAAGCCCATACGACCCTCAGCCTTTAGGGAATGGCCCCAAATTGTCAATCTCCCCTATCTGAAGCCCCGAGAGCTACCCCAGGGCAGTGCCAGAGCACAGGAGGACCCTTTTTCTCCGCCACGTTAGGCAAAGAGCCAGGAGGGTAGGAATCCGGATTCTAGAAACCCCTTTGCCATTTGCTGCCTCAGCAATGGACCAAACACTAAAGCACCTGAGCAGACACTCAGCTCCCCAGCAGCAGAGGAGGAAAGACTCAAGTTCAGCCACCTACTTTTTCTTGTCTTTGTCCTTCTTCAACGGCTGCTGTGAGGTAGCCTGCAGAGATTGGGACTGCAAGGTCTCCACCGCGACTTTCCGCCTGTTGAAGGCGTTCATCTCTTCCTCCAGCTCCCTCCTCTTCTCCTCCACCTTCCTCTTCTCCTCCTGGTGTATCCTTTTCAAGTGCTCGAATTTCTCATGCAGCTGGTGGGAGATAAACCCTCTGAGCATCACATCCAGCATTGCTCCACCACACTCACACTCACACCTCCTGCACCAATCCCCCCCCACCCCACAGAGAGCCAGCGGCTGGCACCGGGCAGCCAGCATCCCTGCACATCAGCAGGGGTGACCTCTGGGCAACCACAGCCTCTTCACCAAAACCAGTGGAAACACAACGAATTCAGCTCTGCCTAGCAGTGCATGTCAAACCAGGAGAGAGCCTGAGCTCAGAGTGAGTGCACTGAGCACCCAGCTCAGCCTGCAGCCCTGCCCTGGGACTGTGGGCACGGTGGGCTCTTCAGTTCCTCCACTAGTTTTGAAGGCAGCCCATTTATTCCCCCATCCCAGCAACAGCAGTTGTCCATAGCTTCATGCCACTGACCTTGGCAACTCCAGCCCAGCTGCCCCCTGCAGCAGGGAGCCTTCCTGCTGCCTGTGGAGCCTCCATAGGTGAGAGATACCTGACATGGGTGCTCACCAAAACATTCTCCATCGCCCTTCGCTCACCAAGCAGCAGCCAAGACTCCTACACACAGCACAGGACTCTGTTTCTAAGACATCTAAACCAGTGATGCTCTTCTGAAAAGCCTTCCCTGTGTCCCCTTCTCTGACTGAATAAAAAGCAGGGAGGGGCTGTTGGTGCTTTGGCTGCTGAGGTCTGCCCAAGAGCTGCAGGTGCCCTCCAGTGTGCATAGGTTGCCCAGACCCAGATCTTGTGCTGGCTGCATTCTGGGCTCCTCTCAGAGGAGCTGGCACACTCACCTCTCTCTCCTTCTCCTTCAGCTCTGCTTCTGTCTCCTTGACTTTGTTAACAAACATTTGCCTCATTTCTTCCTCTTTCTTCTGGAGCTCACCCAAGAACTCTTTCCTTTTGGTCTCGTATGTTTCTTGGAGGCTGGAGAAGGAAGCAAACCAAATCCAGACGCTTTGGAGACCAAGGAGTTAGGGAGGGGGAAATGCAGAACTGTCTGTGGGGGCAGCAAGAGAGGGGGCAGGGGGAGAGAGGGTAGCTGCAAATGTCCACTTCAGCTCAGAGTGGACACAAGTAAAAGCCTGAGTTATTTTTTGGAGCACGGTTACCAAAGGCCTGCTGGGAGCGGGTGCTGGCAGCCGCTCACCCAAAGGGCGGGCGGGCACGCACAGCCGCTCACCCAAAGGGCGGGCGGGCACGCACAGCC
>VWYK01011550.1:15216-26454 GCA_013399775.1 Semnornis frantzii
ACATCAGGAGGAAGCTCTTCACAATGAGGGTGGTGAGACACTGAACAGGCTGCCCAGGGATGTGGTTGAGGCTCTGTCCCTGGAGGCAGTCAAGATCAGACTTGATGTGGCCCTGGGCAGCTTGACCTAGTTGGAGGTGTCCCTGCTGACTGCGGAGGGACCCTTTGAGGGTCCCTTCCAACCCAATGCAGTCTGTGAATCATGTCCCTTAGCACTACATCTCTGCTGCTTTTAAACACCTCCAGGGACAGGGATTCAACCACCTCCTTGGGCAGCCTGCTCCACGGCTCGAGAACCCTTTCAGTGAAGAAGTTTCTTTTAATACCCAACCTAAACCTCCCCTGCTGCAACTTGAGGCCATTTCCTCTCCTTGGCAGAAGAGACCAACCCCACCTGGCTTCAACCTCCTTTCAGGGACCTGTAGAGACTGAGAAGGTCTCCACTCACCCAGACTAAACAATCCTTCACATGTAAGAAGAAATGGCTTCAGAAGGGTGGAACTGGTGGAAAAGAGGCCAAAAGTATTTTCATTGGAGGGGCTAGGAAGCAAGCAAGACTCCTTTTTTTCCTTTCCTCTCCAGTGCATACAGCTTGCAATTACTTTATCAGGAGTGCATCCTTCAAAATGTTGATGAATTCACACCCTAATCCCACCCCCCCAAAAAAAAGGAACTATTTTAATGAAAAAAAATGTCTCTAAGTGACCCAGAAATCAATTTGCTACTGAAATTGAAAAAGAAAGAGAAGAGTGTGAAAGAAAGGCAAAGCAGTTAATCAGAAACAGCTCTGCAGGAAAATGTTCACTGTGATGAAAAAGCTACTTTTTGTCTAATAAATTAACATGGAAACACTGCAGCAGCTGCTGCTAGGTTGGGCCAGATGATCCTTGAGGTCCCTTCCAACCTGGCATTCTGTGCTCCTGCAGTAGCCACACTCTGATGTGGGAGGCAGGAAGCCTCAGAGCGTTTTGCACACTCATCAGCCAGGTCTGAGCTTGGTCTCTGAACTCCAAAAGCAGACAGAATCAATCACAGAAACATCCCTCAGGATCACCAAGTCCAACCTAGAACCCTGCTCTACAAGATTCACCTGAAACCATATCCCTAAGCACCACATCCAGATGACTTTTAAAAGACATCCAAGGGTGGGTGTTTAAGAATTGGAGTTTAAGAATTTTTGTTCTTCATTGTAAATTGAGTTTTCTCTGCTCTGCCTCCACGAGTCAGAAGATTAATGTAAACCTTAACTGCACATTTTGATGCCAAGCTTCTCCCTCCTCAAATGAAGTCACCTAAAAAAAAAAAAGCAGACAGGATGGACTCTGGAGAAAGCATTTGTCCAAAACTCCATAAAACAGATTTCAGAGCCCAGCTGAGCTCCTCCAGCCAGCCCACAGATGAAATCAGAGCCACTCTGTAATTAATTCTGAGTGCCCCAGCCTCGGGGGACTGCCTGATCCACAGCTCAACTTGCAAATGGATTTAGTGTCTGGACAAGCCCCGAGGAAGCCTTGGCCCAGCTTCTTTGCCCCAACTCACGTTCATCACCGAGTTGATCTCAGCCACTGCCTCGTCGTCGGTGGGGAACTGATAGATCTGCACACCATTGCTGACCAGCTCGCTCATGATCTTGATCTTGAACTTGTGCAGTTCACTCTTGGAGATGGTGTCTGCTTTGGCAATGATGGGGATGATGTTCACCTGCGGCAGGAGGAAGGAAGAAGTGGCAGGTGAGCTAAGGGAGCGGCTCGTGGGGTGATTTGGGTCGCAGAATGATACAGTTGTGTGGGCTGGACAACACCTCTGAGATCACTGACTCCAGACACCAACCTAACACCATCATGGCCATTGAACCATGTCCCAAAGTGCCACTAAGCCGTGGCCCCAAGTGCCAAGGCCACACCCTTCCTGAACACCCCCAGGGATGGGGACTCCACCGCCTCCCTGTGCCCATCCCTGACCAGCTCCTGCAGCAAAGAAATTGCTCCTGGTCTCCAACCTACACTTCCCCTATGGCACAACTTCAGGCCATGTCTTCTCATCCTCTTGCTTGTTCCTTGGGACAAGAGACCAACCCCCATCTCACTGCAACTTCCCTTCAGGGAGCTGCAGAGAGCCAAAAGGTCTCCCCGCAGCCCCTTTTTCTCCCATTTTAACACTCCCAGATGCCTCAGCTGCTCCTCATCAGACCTGTCCTTCACCAGCCTCACTATCTCCTCAGGACCCCATCCAACACCTCAGTGACCTCCTCAGGACCCCATCCAACACCTAACTGTCCTTCTTGGAGTGAGTGGCCCAAAATTGATCTCAGTATTCAAGGTGTGGCCTCATCAGTGCCCAGTACAGGGAGACAATCCCTGCTGTGGTCCTGCTGGCCCCACTCTTGCTGATCCAGGCCAGGATGCTGGTGGCCTCCTGGCCAGCTGAGCACAGTGCTGGCTCATATTCAGCTGTTTGTCAACTTTCAGGTCCTTTTCTGCCAGGCACTTCTCAGTCACTCTGCCCTAAGCCTGCAGCCTTCATGAGGTTGTTGTGACCTAAGTGCAGCATCTGGAACTTGGCCTCGTTGAACCTCACAGAAGATTCTGGGTCCTAGCCCAGTGGCTGCTTTCCATCCCATAAAGCCACCAAGCTTCTGCATGCAAGCTGCAGCACCAGTCCAGCTGAACACTAGAGGGAAGAGTTTTCCAGGATTAATCTGGCTACAAGGCTTCCAGATAAAGCAAAGATGAGCACCTTGTGATAAGTGCGTGAGGAGCAGATCAAAGCCTCTGCTCTCACCTGAGTGCTTTGTTACACACGTAGAGGCAACATCAGCTGTCACATCTCCACTTATCACCAGCCCCCTTCTGGCTCTGCTGCCAACTTCTTTGAGAAGAGAAGCACAAGAAGATGTTACAGTGAGCTGATGGGATGCTTTCCTGTGCTTAAGCAGAGACACCCCCCAGACACCTTCATAGCAGCTGCAGATTCTTCCCAAGGGCTCCTTGAGCCTCTCCATGAAGATCACAGTTCAGGGCTCCTGTGTGGAAGGACCACCTGGGAAAGGTGCAGGGTGCCAGGCAGCAGACAGGAGAAGTCTTTTCACAGATTGCACTGAGTGGGAAGGGAGCCTCCAAGGGCATCTTGTCCAACCCTCCTGCAGGCACCAGGGACACCTCCACCTACAGCAGGCTGCCCTGGGCCACATCGAGTCTGATCTTCAGTGTCTCCGTGCATGGAGCCACAACCACATCCCTGAGCAGCCTGTGCCAGTCTCTCACCACCCTCATTGTGCAGAACTTCCTCCTGATGTCCAACCTAAATCTGCCCTGCTCCAGCTTCAAACCACTGCCTCTCATCCTATCACTACAGGCCCTTCCAAACAGTCCCTTCCCAGCCTTCCTGTAGGTCCCCTTCGGACATTGAAATGCAACTCTAAGGTCTCCTTGGAGCCTTCTCTTCTCCAGGCTGAATGAGCCCAGCTCCCTCAGCCTATCCTCACAGCAGAGGTGCTCCAACCCTTGGATCATCTTTGTGACTCTCCTCTGGACTCACTCCAACAGTTCTGTGTCCTTCTTATGCTGGGGACACCAGAACTGGATGCAGTATTTGAGGTGTGGTCTCACCAGAGCAGATTGAAGAGGCAGAGTCCCCTTTCTTGCCCTGCTGGCCCCACTCCTCTGGATGCAGCCTCAGGATAGGAATGGTTTGGGTTGGAAGGGGCCTTTAAAAGTCATTTAGTCTAACCCCCCTGCAGTCAGGAGGGACATCTGCAACTACATCAGAACCATGGGAGGTTTCTCTCTCCACTCTGACACAGAAAAATGTTTCCTTGGGGTTGCAGACACAATCCCAGAGCAACATTCTTCTGCCACACGGTGGAAGGGCATTATTCCCTACCTAAAGCAGTCACCTACTGGAGCGGCCTTCTGCTGAGTGTGGCAAGAGTGCAGTGTTCCCCTGACTGTCAGTCCATGGACTGGAGGTCTTTGCCAGAGCTGGGATTGTGGCCAGAGGAAGTCTGTGCTGCAGACAAGACAATGACCTCACAAACACAAACAGAAAATGCACCTCCTTGAGTCGTCCTGACCGCAGAGTTATTTCTTGTCTGCAAAAAGAAAACTTACCAAGGAGGTGGTGAGATCAGGCAGTTGGGAGGAACTCCATTTGCTAATAAGGCTACATGCACTGTGCCAGCTGGATATGTCCCCATCTCCAAAGCACTCCCAGATGCAAGTCCCAGTGAAGCCAACAGGCAAATCCTGCCTCAGAAAGCAAGCAGCAGAGGCACAAACCAGCCCAAAGCATCCCAGTGACCCATCTAGGATGTGGCAGCTGATGACAAGTAGGCAATCAGCCACACCACAGCTCATAAACAGCATCCAGTGGCTGGAAACCATCCAGGGAGCCCTGGGATGCCCAAGGCAGCACAGCAGGGCAGTTGAAATCAATACATCACCTTCCCATCTGACACAGATCACAGGATGCCAGGGGTTGGAAGGGACCCAAAGAGAGCATCCTGTCCAACCCCCCCCTGCCAGAGTAGGACCAGACAATCCAGCTCAGGGCACACAGGAACACATCCAGACAGGCCTTGAAAGGCTCCAGAGAAGGAGACTCCACAATCTCTCTGGGCAGCCTGTGCCAGTACTCTGGGACCCTTCCAGTAAAGAATTTCCCCTCCTGTTGAGCTGGAACCTCCTGTGCTGCAGCTTCCATCCATTGCTCCTAGGCCTATCCTAGGCAGCAGTGAGCAGAGCCTGTCCCCCCCATCCTGACCCCCAGCCCTCAGATATTTATAAACATTTATTAGATCCCCTCTCAGCCTTCTCTTCTCCAGACTAAGCAGCCCCAGGTGCCTCAGCCTCTCCTCACCAGGCAGTGCTCCAGTCCCCTCATCATCCTCACAGCCCTCCCCTGGACCCTCTCCAGCAGACCCCTGTCCCTCTTCAACTGGATAGCTGAGATGCAGATGCAGTTTTATTGCTCTTATTTATCTATCTCCCCCTTTTCCCAGTTAAAACCCAGTGGACAGCCAACCCCTGTCAGCTGACAGTACTGCCCACCTCCCAGCCAGCTCCATCTGACCTACCTAGAACCACTCCTGAAGATGCTTTTGGCTCTCTGGCTGTAACTAAACACCCTGCACAACAGCTGGCCCTGAGCTCAGCCAAACAAATATTGGTTTACAGCTGTTTACAAACCAGCTTTGCCCAGAAGGGATTTGGGAAATTTTACACTAAAAGCAAGATGCAGTCTTGAACTCATCACCCAGACTAAAAAGACTGCCCAGCACCTGGTGCTGTGCCACGGCAAAGGTGCTGCTTGAGCCAGGTTCCTACAAAACCCCACAGGAAACTCATTTCAGAGGCTGAGCCAGCAAAGCATTGCCCCTTGTACACCTCTGGCCACGAAGACGATCAGAGGGCAGGAGAACTTCCCCTATGGGGACAGGCTGAGAGAGTTGGGGCTGCTCAGCCTGGAGAAGAGAAGGCTTCAGGGAGACCTTAGAGCAGCCTTACAGTGCCTGAAGCAGGCTACAAGAAAGCTGGGGAGAGACTTTTTACAAGGGCTTGTAGGACAAGGAGAAATGGATTTAAGCTGGAAGAGAGGGGATTTGGACCAGATAGTGGGAAATTCTTTCCAGTGAGGGTGGAACAGATTGCCCAGGGAGGTTGTGGCTGCTCCCTCCCTGGAGGTGTTCCAAGTCCAGGTTGGATGAGGCCTTGAGCAATCTGGGCTGGTGGGAGGTGTCCCTGCTCATGGTAGAGGGCTTGGAACTGGATGATGATAGAACCAGTCAGGGTTGGAAGGGACCACAAGGATCATCTAGTTCCAAGCCCCCTGTCACGGGCAGGGACATCCTACCCTAGATCAGGCTGGATCTTTAAGGTCCCTTCCAATCCAGATCATTCTATGAATCTATGATGATTCTGTTGCCTGAGCTCCATCCTTTAACTGTAAAGCAGTAGCCACTAGCCACATCGAGGTTGCCAAGAGGAAATCAAGGTTCAAGGTGTGCTCTGGTGGCTGCAGACATGAGGCAGTGCCTGTCACCTCTCTGCTCAGCCATGGCAGTCACTCCCTGACACCAATCTGGAGCAGACAGGAAGCTGCCCAGGATTTGCTGACACCCCAATGTGCTATGCACACATAAAGGCCCCCAGTTACAAGGTTCATGAGCAGTGGAAAGGGGCACAGCACTGCCACCCACAAATCCTGAAAGGGTACAGCACTGCCACCCACAAATCTCTCTGGAGTGCCTGGAATGCAGCTTGATGTCCTGGGATGGCACCACTGCAGAAAAAAATAAAACATAAGCCCCTGATCCCCAGAAAAAGATGCATGGTCTCTACTTGTTTACTCATTTCCATGTGCCTGCCTGTGTGAGGCCACCACACCATGAAACCCAAGAGATTCTCATGCTGTGGCAAGGAGGGAGATGAGAGCAAAGGGATAAAATGACTGCAGAGAGGATTATTTAAGTGGAAGTTTAGAAGCATAAAAAGCTTGAGTGAGCACAAAGTTCCTGTCTCTGCACAAGCACAAAGGATTTATTTTGGTACTACCCAAGGACCACATGAAAGGCAGCCAGGAGGAGATGTGAGCAGGAGGGAATGCAGAAAGGCAGAGAGAAGCTTTGCGGGACCACCGGCACCAGGGGGAATGGTGCAAAAGCTTTCCTCCAAACATATTTCTGGGAACATGTAATGCTGGCAGCACACCAAGAGACAAGAGTTTAGGAAGGGAAAGTTTCTGGATTGCTGATGAAGTCAGTGTAACAGCCACCAGGGCTGCAGACAGCTCACTGCAATGGGAAGCCAGTGCCTGCTCTGGAGCGGGGCCAAGCAAAAGGAGGCCAACACCCCCTGGGGGGCCAGGGCAAACAGCAGGGACTCTGTCAGGGGGAGTTCTGCCCACCAAGGAAGTCCAATAGAGGACAACAGCAGGAGAAGAGGCTTGCCCTGAGTGTAACTCAGGGCATCCTCTGCTTCTGGGGGTCACAGTTGCCTTGCCTGCCCCCTCTGTAACTGCTCAGCATCTGCCATCTGCAAGGAGCTCACCTTGCGGCTGAGATACTGCTCTGAAAGACAGGAAATTCTTGTGAAGAAGATATGCTGCTGCCACTTGTGACCTTTGAAGACTCCTGCAGCTGCTTGGAAGCCAGTTGGAACAACCAGAAGTGTGTCAGAAACCTCCTCTGAGCTGCAGAAGTGTCGGTGGCAGCCAGGGAAGCAACCCACTGCCCCCTAAGGCCTATGGACAGACAAACAGTCCCCAGTTGCACCCTCTCATTGTGCACAGAGAAGCAAGCCCCAGCTGGATCCTCTCATGACCCACTTTAAGGATTCCTATCACCTTGAGAACTTCTCAGAATGTTTATATTTCCAGAAGATACTGTGACCTCCTATCCAGATCAGCTGTGAGACTGAGGGGCACACTCCAGACTCCCAGTTAGTTGGGAAACAGCTTTTCCACCTGGTGTCTTTCAGGGTAGCACAAGACCCCAGCAACCTTCTAGGGCAGAAAGAGCACCTCTCCTGCACTGACAGGCTGAAGGAGTTGGGCTCTGTGTCAGAGTGGAGAGAGAAATCTCTCATGGTTCTGATGTAGTTGCAGATGTCCCTCCTGACTGCAGGGGGGTTAGACTAAATGACTTTTAAAGGCCCCTTCCAACCCAAACCATTCCTATCCTGAGGCTGCATCCAGAGGAGTGGGGCCAGCAGGGCAAGAAAGGGGACTCTGCCTCTTCAATCTGCTCTGGTGAGACCACACCTCAAATACTGCATCCAGTTCTGGTGTCCCCAGCATAAGAAGGACACAGAACTGTTGGAGTGAGTCCAGAGGAGAGTCACAAAGATGATCCAAGGGTTGGAGCACCTCTGCTGTGAGGATAGGCTGAGGGAGCTGGGCTCATTCAGCCTGGAGAAGAGAAGGCTCCAAGGAGATCTTAGAGTTGCATTTCAATGTCCAAAGGGGACCTACAGGAAGGCTGGGAAGGGACTGTTTGGAAGGGCCTGTAGTGATAGGATGAGAGGCAGTGGTTTGAAGCTGGAGCAGGGCAGATTTAGGTTGGACATCAGGAGGAAGTTCTGCACAATGAGGGTGGTGAGACACTGGCACAGGCTGCTCAGGGATGTGGTTGTGGCTCCATGCACGGAGACACTGAAGATCAGACTTGATGTGGCCCAGGGTAGCCTGCTGTAGGTGGAGGTGTCCCTGGTGCCTGCGGGAGGGTTGGACAAGATGCCCTTTGAGGCTCCCTTCCAACTCAGTGCATTCTGTTAATCTGTGATTGTGCAGGAAGGACTCCATCACTTCCAGCACGAGTGAAACCTTCCGCATGCCAGCTGACACGAATGGGCAAAGCACTGCTTCCACAAAGAGGGACCAGGGCCTTACCTTGCTATCCAGCTTCTTCATTGTCACCAGGTCCAAGGACTTGAGCGAGTGGCCGGTGGGGGTGATGAAGTAGAGGCAGACATGGATCCTGGTGTCGTGGTAGTTGAAGAGGGAGCGCCGGATTTTCAGCTCCTCTTGCAAATAGTTTTCAAACTGCGTATCAATGTACTCAACGATGGGCCTGTAACTAAAACCATACCATTAGCAACCCAGAGACTGCAGGGCTGGGCGCCTGGCAGGCTCCACTTCTCCTAGACGCACCCTGCCATCCCCTGGAAATTCCCTCATGCCAAATACGTGTGGCATTTGCACACGGACCTTCTAATCCAGGGGTTGCCGCAGGCTTCCAAGGGCAGTGGGGCATGGGAAGATGACCACTTGGCACACTGTGCCCAGGTCTCCAGGCTGAGCCATCTGGCTGTGGCAATGCAACCCGACCAAGGAAAGACTTTGGAGTCCCAGAAAGCCTTTACCTGGGGTTCGAGCAAGATGTTTGTTATAATTAAATGAGACAGATCCAGAGACGCCGACTGCTGCCAGCACAGATCGTTCCCAAGCCCATGCTGGGGACGGCTTGGTGGCTGCACACGCTCCTGGAGCACACCAGCCTCTGCTGGGGAGCCCTCCTATGCCCTCTCCTTTTTAGCTCCCCACCCAGCTACACTCAGTAATTGGGGTTTGTGGTTTGTTTTTAGCTCTTCAACCTCTACAGTCACCCCCTAGAATCTGGGGCACTGCAGGGAGCTCCTCTGCGAGCACGAACGCAGACACCCCTGCAAGCCCAGCCAGCAGGAGCAGAGCCAGCTCAGGCCTCAGTGCCAGAGGCCAGCCCAGAGGTGCCAAGCAGATGGCACGAGACCTGCCTTTCATCCTTGTTGATCTGGTCCCCAAAGCCAACGGCGTCCACGATGGTCAGCTTCAGGTGGACGTTGCTCTCCTGCAGGTCGTAGGTGCGCGGCCGCAGGCGGACGGCGCTCTCGTAGTGGCTGGCTTCCTCCGTCTCGAAGGTGGTGTTGAACAGGGTGTTCATCAGCGTGGATTTCCCAATGCCAGTCTCACCTAGGAAGGAGACAGCATCAGGTCACTGCAGTGCCAACTGGTGGCAGCTGCTTCAAAGGAGGCTAATGACAGGGCAGGAGTAAATTAGGGCTGTGGAGGGTCAGCGCAAATTGCTGGTGGGCACCAGACAAAGTCACTGGCACAAAGGTGACTGCGCTGAGCCACCTGTTCCAGTGGGAGGGGTCCCTGCCTGTGGCTGGGGGTTGGAACTGGCTGAGCTTTGAGGTCCCTTCCAACCTAAACCACTCTGTGATTCCTGAAGGCCACATGTGCTTCCCAGAATCACAGAGCCATTGGGGTTGGAAAAGATCTCTGCTCCGGTCCAACCAGCAACCCAACTCCACCACAGCAACTAAACCGTGTCCCCAAGTGCCATGGCCACATGTCTCGTGAACACCTCCAGGGATGGTGACTCCACCACCTCCCTGGGCAGCCTGTGCCAATCCCTGACCACTTCTGCAGTAAAGAAATTGTTCCTCATCTGCAACCTAACCCTGCCCTNAAGAGGAGGTGCCAGAAGGGTCATTGCTCTCTCCAGTGCCTAAGAACTGCTGGGATCCTGGAGGAGAGGAGATGCCAGAAGGGTCACTGCTCTCTCCAGTGCCTAGGAACTGTCTGCACAAACAGTTTAGCAGATATTGCCACCTCTCTACACAATGAAGTGGCTCTGTCCAAAGCCAGGTAGCAGAGCACCATCCCTGCAGCCTATGGCTCCTTTCTGTGGAAGATTCCTGATTCTTCTAGCACACAGCACAGCAAACCACACCACTTTCCTCTCCAGCCACCCTGACTTTGCTTGGCATCCTGCACCACACAAGCTGGGCACAGCACAGCTTCAGCAGAGCCTTTTCAGTCTCAGATGAACGGCAGCAAAGCTCAGCTGCTTCTGCTGACAGGGACTCTCTGCATCACTTCTCTGCTGCCCCACACACAGCCACAGCTCCAGGGAATGCTGGCCAGGGTAAAGTAATGGGGGGCTGCTGGCACAGGGAGGTCTGACCATGAGCTTTCCTCTCACTCCTCTCTCTGCCAGATTTCTGACTTCTCTGCCACCTCCTCCCTTTACTTTGCCATTCAAGTCTCTGGGGAGCTGCCTTTTTGGACACCCCTGGGAGGAAGGAACCTGGAGGCCTGATTCAGTGCAGAGAAGCTGGTGGAGAGCTCTGGCCCTGCTTGGACAACTTGCCAGCAGGCTCAAAACCTCTTTGCATGGCACAAAAGGCACTGGGGAAAGGTTTCCTGATTTTGGTGTGCAGCTGACCTTTGGTCTGCCTGGAAGCCTTAAAGCAGCTTGTCCCTCTTCCAGTCTAGTCCCACGTGTCCCATTAACACCTGTCACAGGCTAAGGCCCATTGTGCTCTGAGCCTTTCCCCCTCCACCCATGCAGCGGCTACACCACAGTCAGCTCTAGTGGCTCATTTGCTCTCCTCTCCACACGAGGCACCTGAGGAGCTGCTGGGAGCTGGCTCAGTGCACTCCAACTGTCCAAGATGCTGCACAGACACATCACAGACAGCAGGGCTGCACTCTGAGATGACAGGCAGCAAACACAACTGGCCAGACTGCAGGATATCAGCAACAAACCCTTCAGCCACAAGCTTCCACAGGCTTCCAAACAGCCTAAGCAAGGCAGCAGCTGCCTGGTAAGTCCAGCTCTGCCCTGAACACCTCCAGCTGCACAGGGAGATCTTGCAACTCAGCTGCTTTCATCTCTCACTGCTCTTGATTTAAGTGCTGAGGGGATTGGAACATCTTCCTCATGAGAAAGGCTAAGAGAATTGGGGCTATTTAGTCT
>VWYK01011613.1:1874-15496 GCA_013399775.1 Semnornis frantzii
AGAGTGTAGTGTCAGAAGGGAAGTGGAAGGAGACAAGGCAACTGTACATCAGAAGTGTGAAAACATGATCAAAATACCTTCAACCTTGTTTCACCAACACTGCATTAGGAGGCAACTATGGTGAGATGCAAGCAAAGCAAAGCGTAAGGGGATACTGTTTGGAAAACAAAAATACCTTTCAGTAATGAACTGCTTGACTTCCTCCAGCAAAAGCTTAGAAGTTTAGAAAAATCAAGAGACTCTGTAATGAAATGGAAGGTCTGAACTAGTAAGCTGCAGAGCACTGTATGTGGTGTGGCTGCAAAGTGCCACGTGCAATAGAGTAAAATATTGCTATCAGGCTGTGTCACAGGCTTAGTTAGCATTATAGCAGGATATGCTGCTGCCAATCATCTGTAAGTAACCGCTCGCTCTAGTGACACAGACAGTCAACAGCTCCGTGCCATGGCTGCAGATGTCCAGAAGGAGTTTTCTAGTGATGTGCGGGAGATTTCTTGTGTCTTATATCAGGTATTCACATAGTTTGCTCACTGCTCTGCCCATGCCCACACAGGTGATATCTAGGAGTTCTGACGGTGGTCTGGATTAGTGTCTGTTCTCAGAGGTAAAAGTGATGGACTTGTAATAACAGTGCTGGCTAGTTTGTACCTCAACCTGTTTGGTCAGCTCTCAATGCCAGTGCAAAGTACTTGCTCAGCTGTAAAAGCAGAGAAGTTGACATGACATGTCCCTGCATAGGGGTTTCTTCACCCTTTTGTATACCAAAATAGATCCTAGGCACTTTCTGTTTTGCTTCCATGCTGCAGCTTTTGGCTGTCACACAGGAAAAATTTTGAATAATTTGCTTGATCTGAGATCAGAAATCCACATTTTATGGGTTTTTGTCCATGTTTAATCTGACTCTGCTCAAACTGCTCTGTAGTTCCACAATCTCTTCTCTATGGTCTCTTACAGGAAAAGGAGAGCACTGACATGGTCAGTCTGAAAGACTGGCCTCCAGTTCCCTCAGTTATATCTTGGGTTACAAACTTTGTGGCCCTTGGGTTTTATTACGAATGTGAAATCTTTATTCTTAGATTGCAGTTTGATTAGAATATTGCAAGGAGAATCTGTGCTGCTTTCCACCAAAACCGTTTCCAGACAAACAACTTTCTCACCCCCAGCCCCCAAAGTGACTTCAACTTTTACCAGGTATTTTCTAGCAATGAGCTTCATTCAGATGTACTGAATGTAGGTTACATTAGTAACAATAGGTACAGCAAATGTGGCAGGAACATATATCTTCCTCTGTTTCTCGTTCCGTTACTACTAAAGCTTGAATGTGAAAGTGTCATTCTTCTGTTTTTACAAAATCTGGATTTCTCTAATAACTTTAGATCAAAAATTTATCCCTCACACCAGGAAGATGTGATTTGTTTTGTTTTGCGGGGTTTTGTTTGTTTTTTGTTATACACTACATTGTCTTATTTGGGGAAGATGGTCACAACTGAGAAAGAATTGTTTTATTAAAAAATCAAAAGCTTATGCTGTCAAAACTGAAATCATTCTACCTTTTTATGTGCAAATTAAAGCTTCCATCAAACCTTCAGCCATGGTGCATTTAATTTGTGGAAATATAAAAATATCTGTCTTAATATTAAAATATTCCACATGAGGAAGGAAATATTTTAAACAAGGCATTACTTTTGAGATTCTAACAAAAATCAGATATGAAAGAAATAGAGTGGGGTTTTAAGAGAATTTGTTTTGCCCTACCTTCACCAAAGTTCAGTGCAGTTCCGAAAAGTGTGCTTAAGTTGTACACGTGTTTGAATATCTTATCGGATCAAAGGCTTTGGAAGTGGATCAAGTTACATGTGTGTCCAAAGCACAGGAGCTACATCCTTGGTATTTTTCCTTATGAAAGGGTCACAAGATTTTTAAGTAATGGCAGTGTTCCTGAGAAACCTATGAATCTGGATTCAGCCAAGTTTGGGTAAAATTATAAAAAGTAACTATTGGTTTCACGGTAACAATTTGTGTTTTACAAAGTCTCTGTAGAGGAGATAAAATTCTGATTGTCTAAAGTTGGGCACCGGTTCTATATTTAGGCTTCCAAAATAAAGAGCCATCTGTTTACCTAGTAACACCCAGTAGCTTGGCATTTCTGGACCCCTGGTACTGTGGGCCTCAGGTGAGCAGCATCTAGCAACACGTGCTGTGCTTCAAGCACATGAATGAGGCCACTGACAAACCCCAGCATTTTGAACAGGGCATTTTGTTAGATACTTAAATAAACAGAAATCCTAGTTTCAACTGCCAAATTGAAACACTTTTTTTGAGAGAACCTGGCTATCTCCATGGCCTGTGGTCAAGCTACTAGACTGGTAGCCACAACTGACATTAGTAAAGCAAGTTACTATGTCCTAAAAGTGAACTCCTTTCCATGGGGTGGAACTCCTTTCACGAGTTTGATCTTAAGACAGACCACACTCACACTGAGCATGTGCCTGATGGTTTCTTTCACCTTTTTAATGGGGTAACAGCAAGTTAACCTTTACTGTTTGCCTGTTCTTTCTGGGAGAACAAGGCAAACCCTGGTCTCCCATTGCAGCATTGCGAACACCGTTTTTCAGCGTGGTCAGTATCTCTAGCTGCATTTTGGCTTGTTTGTTTCTACCATTCCTTGAGATTACTTCATATGTAGTTCCCAGCTCTTCATCTGTGACCAGGAAACTTTCACTGAGGCTCTTTGAGAGGAGAGGTCCTGCCAACAGAGGCTGTGTTTGCCTGTCATTTCTTTCCAATCAGATATTCTAATATCTCATCCTGCCTTTGGGGAGGTTTTAATTGCACCAAGTCCATTTTACTTCATTATTTCCAAGGCCTGAACCGGGGACATTTGCCCTTCTGCAGTGCTGAGAAGAGAATAAGTGTCTGTATTTTGAGGAGCAGACTCCTTCCCTGAAGTGGCCCATTCCCAGCACTCCGGGCAGCACGTGCAATTATCCTCCTGAAAAGGCTCCCCTTGCATTGCATTAGTATGTACATGGCTAGGCCAGGATGTGCCCATGAAATCACCGTGCAGGTGTTGCCTTTCCAGCCACCTGGCCAGCAACATTCGAATAGGGGAGTCCTTCCAATCATACCAGTGCTGGCTTGACCACCCACTTTTCCTGTGCAGAGGGTACAGAAAATACACTATGAATTTTGTCAGCCACCAGATATTTGTGTCTGGGGATCCTCTGCTGTGTTTATACCAGTGTCGTTAGCAATGCATAATTCCAGCATCTTAGCTTATAAATAAATATTTTTTTTTCTGGGCTGTCTCTATAAAGGGACTTCCTACAGGCTGAATGTGGGATGTCCTAAATATGAAGGTGTTTATTACTGATACTAAGCCATTAGCCATAATTAACAGCTATAGAATCTGTGGGTTGTCCCAGGATTTTTGCACACGTTCTCTTTTCATATCTACCCCCCAGAATGAATTATATGATCATATTCTGCCTCTCACCATTAAAAATCAACAAAGTGGTTCAGGATGAGATCTCCTGTTTCAGGTCATAAACATGTGATCCAACCACCCCATAAAGTACATTCCTCCGGTTTATTGCTTTCCATGAGTTCTTAAGTATACCTATGGCACAGAGTGGAATTTGGATATGGTCCTGCAGACAGTGAAAATTGCACCCAACAAAGTCGTATGGCACAATGAAAATTACTGAAATGACGAAGCTTCACCCAAATGGATAAGGTGTGCCTTGATGCTGTGGGCATGGCTTTCTTAGTTTCTGCCAGAAGCTTGTAAAACAGTGGAGGCTGTGATGCCCCCACAGGCTATTTTTGTGTAAGGATTCAGGAAGAAAGTTTCCAGACTCCATGGTTGGCTGACAGAAGGGCTGGGTAGGAGGCAAATGCACAGGAGTGAGTGTGCTGGTAAGCTTAACACCTCCCTGCTGACTTTTCCTCAGTCAGGAGTGCCTTAGCCTTGTGCACTTGATGCTTTAATTGGCCTCTCTGCACGCTGGACATCTCTTTCTTTATTATTGTAGTTGTTACACGATCAGACACTACTTCCTTACGGAATGCACTGAGAATGGACTATTTACACAGAAACTATGTACACTGAAATCTGTTTTCTCTGTGGTGATTGCAGATAATGTGGTAAGCTTTGCTTTGATTCATTAATTTAGCACAAGAGTTATTCAGAATTATTTGTTGTAATTCGTGGCATTTCAGAACCGGTACATTTTCACAGTACTCTAAATCTACTGATTTTATGAGTAACTCAAGTAGGTGGTAATTGGTTTGCCATAGCACTGTCACAGGACAGTGGTGGTGCCATTTTTTTCATTGTAACTGGCCAACTTATGTGTTCATATTTGTAGTGAGTGACCACTGTACAGTGATGTGGCTGCTTGCAGAAGTGCTTCTGAGCATAGCGAGGATCACCAATGCCTGCAAACTCCAGACTCAGGCAGACCCTGACTTCACAGACACCTGAGTGAAAGCCATGGGGAATCCTCCACAATGGAGGGACTTCTCTGGCTGTAAGCTGAGAACCTGATTTACAAAGTTATTTTTCATTACTTAATTTTCATTAGTAGATTATTTTTTAATATTTCTTTGGATAAAATGTTGTGCCTCTTCTAGTTTGCTTTTTTTTGTCCTGGCAAGGTAAGCACACTCTTGGAATTAGCAACGATTCACCAGTATCCTACCTCCCATTTCACATTCTTTCCTTTCTTTGCCTTATTGGGACCATCCTCCTGGCATCGCTGATGTGAGCACAACATCTAATTCAGTGCTGGATGAGTCTTGAGAGATTTGCCACATACACCCATGCAAGCATCCAGCACCACCCTGTAAAATCTCTGCTTTTAAACACTGCTTTTAAGATAGAGGCTCCAAATCTCTTTCTAGACAGTGGTAACCTTTGACCACAAGAAATCCTCAAAAAGTCAAAGTGTGTGTTCTAATTTTTTTTTTTTTTATGAAAACACAGACTGCAATTTATGACAGCTGTTGGAAATCTTTTCACCCAGCCATCGTGTACATCTAGATATCACCACCACCCTCACAGCAAGACTTTTCCAAGGCACCTATGGAGACAGGATTTAAAATATCACTACTGAAATGATTAAACTTTGCCTTACACACCTGTGACCATCATGGGAGATGTTGTAACTTCCCCTCCCCTACACACTCCCCCTGCTCTGAGCACTGCTCATTTCTCTCTGACTTTATTGGGCACTGTAGTGTATTCGCACACCTCTGGAAATGAGTAGCATAATTTAAATATCTAACTTTAGTTGCTTGGTGACCAGGGTTTCTCATTTAGTGTCACAGATTAAAATGTTCAAATTTTATCTGAACATCTTTATTTAGCCCTGATGAGTCCCTTTTGCCTGTACATGGCAAATGGAGATGTGATCAAACAGCCTTTCCTCTCAGTTTTAAGCTGCTTCTGCCTCTAAACTGGAGGTTTCACATGAAACTGATTTACCCAGGTCAGTTCCCTCTAATCAGTTATATACTTTCCAAATAACTGACAAATTTAAAATCAATTATCAGAGAAAATCACTTAACAGGAGAAACCGTTTTCATTGCTGAGTTTTTTCTCTGTCTGAACATCCTAAATGTTCAGAAAAAAATTTAAACGTGGCCCATGACTGCATTTAATGCACAAGATTTCACACCTCTGGGCTCTGTATTTATAGCTCTGTCATGTTCCTTCCTTGTACTGACCTGAAGAAGAGCATTTTTTTCCTTATCTGATGAGAAGGTTTTCTGTCATGGTGTGGTTATTGCAGCACAAAATATTGCCTAAAACTTGACCCTGAACAAATTTTGTACAAAGACAGCTACCCCAGAATTCCAAAGGGGATGAAACCCTCTCCATTCCAGCTGAAGAAGTAAGCTTCTTTGGATATATAAAACTGGGCTGAACTCAGTCATATTAACATGGATTTTTCATTTGACTTGCGATTCAGAAATTTTTAAAAACACCTGTATTAATCATGGTCTAGTCTGAGAAAAAAGTCTTAGATACTTTCAACTTTATCATATGACGCTGTTCTAAAGCCTTGTCAATAACCATGGCATTCAAAGAAAGGACTGGTACCAGTTTTGGTGGAGATGGCATTAGGTGCCTGCCCAGCAGAGGGTTTTCCCGCTCTGTTCGTTTGTGTGATACCAATTTTTCCCACTCCTGCCGGCTGCAGCACCGACTCACTTCCCAGGCAGTAATGCAGAACACTTGGGATAGGCGTTCATCTTCAGCAGTATGAGGAGAGAAGGGGAACAGCACAATACAGCGAGAGCTTTTAAATAGTATTGTTTGCTTTAAGTTGCCAGTGAGTACAAAAAGTAAAGAAACATCGACAGTCTCTTTTCACCAGTGCTGAATGGCTCACAGCATGACCTGCGCCCCCTCTAGCTGCCTTCCCAAAAGTTCAACTGCCTTACTCTTTTCTCTCTAATCCAAACTCTTACTGTCCTTAACATAATTGTATTTGCGTTCAACGACTGTTGCCAACCAAAAATGGGAATAATTTATAATTAATTGGCCCTGTCACAAATTTCACATCCATTCACATTGTCCATGAACGGACTGTGATTATTTTTTTTTTTCCATGAGGCAGAATTATTCCCAAAATTATTTGTGGAGGGTGGACAACGTTTTCCTCCCTACATAAGCGGTGCACAGGCAGAACACACCTTTGTCTACAGCAGGAGCACTATGTTTGACCTCTGAACTGGTTAAATGGCACTATTCCTTTCACTGGTAGAATGAATGTTTCTCCACTTAAGAAAAGTTACCTGTTACTCATCTGTGGTGTTCCTGGGGAATTTCTTTCTGAAAATATTTTTAAGAGCTCTGGTTCCCTCCCCGTATCAAGCATTGTGCTGCTTATATCTCCATCTACCAAAAGAGATGTTAGAATAGCTAGAGAAAGTGGTTGCAGCCCCTCACCCCCTTAAACCCACGGGTTCATATGAAAGCTACAGGATTTTATTTTTTAAATAGAGGATTCTTAATTACGGGCTTAAGTATAAAATATTTGCTTATTCTGACGAGTACTTAGTAGGACAATGATCGTAAGTCCTTTAGGAGCAGTTACCTGAGGCCACCATGGTATGCTGGAACCTTCACTCTGATACCTACTTAAGGGCTGTAATAAAACACTGAACTTAACTAAATCCTGTCCAAATCCCTTTAAAGGTGAGTGCATGAGGTAGCTGTACACAAATGGCCAGAAGAGATGACTGCAAATCGGCTCTGGTGGGTTATTTTTCTGTGAGACACAAAGCCAGAAGGGATCTGTTTTCTCATGCTAATGAAGCCCAAGGTGACAGAGATTTGGCAGAGCATGATTCAGTACAGTCACTGGCCAGGATGCAAGGAAGGCCAAAACATTACATTTAGCCATGTTGTAACACAAACCTACAGACCAGCCTGGTCCTAAACTTCATCTAAAATTATTCCAGAGCCAAATGCCTTCTTTATAGCGCAGCTCTTTGTGACATAAGTGTTTGTGTAAGTGATAAATATTTTGCCAAGGTAAAAATCCAGTGTCCAGACCCTGAATCATTTGCTTGCTTTCCAAAAGGACTTTTGGAAATACTAGAAGTCTCCAAAACACTCCCAGTGAGTTTCCAAGCTGAACCAGCAGTACAGGTCATCATCCACATAAATAGCTGGATTTTAGCGCATGTATACTGTACCTCATTAGTACAGTCCTCAAACTTCATCAATGCTGGAGTACAGTGCTTTGGGGGAAGAAAAAAAAAGGGGGGAAGGAAAATTCAGAACAAACTATAAAGGCAAGGGTTGCCTTGGCTCATTTACCCCATTAGCTTTCCATTAACTTTGTCACAACAGGATTTACATAAATTTTTTTGTGCCAAGCACACACAACCTCTGAATCCTGAAGCTATCATGTTAGTTTATTCAACAGAAAGGAGAGGTGCCACAAAATAATGTCAAGGCTCTGTTCGTATCAGGACATCAAGAGGAAAAAGTCAATTCTAGCCCTGCCCTGTCAGCAAAATGTAACTTTTTTTTGACACGGTCTTTTTAAAGTTCAGCACACGTGTTCCAACCTCAAACCCCTGAGGTGTAAATGCAGCAGCTTTCCCACATCTAAGTGTCTGTGATTGCTCCAGATCACAATTTGGGGATGCTCTGACCTCTCAGTTGTTAGTGTTGGGTTGGCTTTGTCCCAGGTGATGCTGCTGTGCCATAGTGGGCATGCAGCTTCATGGTAAGGTGTGCCCACATAAACCTCCTCTGCTGTAAAATCAGACAGCAAATACAAAACTCTGTCTCTGCCAGATCATGTCATTTACCTTTATCTGAAGAACTGGAGTTCTTTGCCATGTCTTCCTGCACAAGTAGTCACTCTGCATTTTAACAGAAAACATCTGAGACACGAGAATTTTCAGGAGTGAGAAGGAAGAAATTTGAAGTTCCTTAAAGTCACTATGAAATCAGTAAATAAATAAGCACAAACTGGGAGTGGTATCCAGTTGCCTCCTTTTCATTATTTTTCCCCCCAGAACTCAGTTCCCAGATGGATTTTCCCCAAGATGTTAATACTGCACTGGCTTTAATGCTGATTGCAGCAAGGTAGCAAGCGGTCGTTTACAGGCCTAACATGCCTGTTCTGCCAAGAAACAACATGAGCTTTCAACTCAGAAAACAAGGTGAACTTTGTTGTTTAATCAATCTGCTTTTGCCTGGCTTGGCCGGGTACACCCATTCATGCTCATAACAGGGATGACTGTTAATTTATGACGAGTTTACTAGTATTTTTGCTAGTCAAGGCCTTGTTTAATAAGGGTGGAGACAACTCAACCCAAAGGTTTTTAAAGTTCTTTTAAAGAACACTATCCCTACCAAGTCTTCCCTTGTCCCCTCGCGTGTGTGCCTTGTGAAGATGGCCAAGCAGCTCACTCTGGTCACTTTCTCACTAAGCCATAACTGGGAGCTCGTAACCCGCAGACTCCCAACCTGAAAATGTATCTCTGAAATAGTAGATGTTTGAACCCATTTTGAATGGTTCTCAGAGTATAAAGTTGATCATGTGTCTCCTGTCTCAGTGTCCTTGCTTAAAACCCTAGCTGACAAAGAAATAATTCTTTAACACGCAATCTTCTCAGTGTCAACTGCCTTTGCTTTCTGGGTGTCCAATAGCAGGGCAGCTCAGGGCTGTGTCCTCCTCCCAGCTGGTATACTTTATGTTAATCTGTCCCCACAAAGACCAAAAAAACAACCAACCAAAAAAATCAGAGTGGTAGCTTACACTTTTATGGATGGTTTGCTCTTTGAAGAGCCTCTCTTAAATCTATGGACTAAGCAGTTTGCTCACAGAGCTATGTTCTTAATCATGAAATAAGAAGCTGAAGCATTTTAGCTAGAGCCAGACAAAGGCAGTCTTTTCATTTTGTATTTCAAGGGTATGTTTGTAAATGAGGAGCAATCTTCAAATATTCATCTTCAACATGAGGTCCTATTCAATTGTATTTGTTACCTGAAGGCCCCAGGCCTAGTCCAACAGGTCAGAGGCGGGAAAACAGATCTATGTCAATAGAACATGAAGCAGAACAGTACAGAAAGTGGGATTTAAATGGTGTGTGTTAATTCAGTCCTATTTTGCCTGAGAAATAATGCGTAAATTAAAGCATTACTCAGAGAAGTGTGCACAGTGCTTAACGTGAAAAATTTAACCCTCAGGGTCCAAACATTTTTGTATTCTGTTTAAACTGCTTAATTTATCTCCTTTGCACTTGATATTCTTTCTTTAAAATCAGTGAAAGTTATGCTGTCACGATGTTTGTTTGCATTTGTGTGCATGTATAGGCCCATGACTGTTCCTACTGCGAAAGCAGACAAGACAGCTATTGTTTACGAATCCAAGTTGCTGCTTTGGAAAAGCATTCATACTTAGACATATGAGAACTGCTCACTGGCTGTAATGGAAAAAAATCTGTAAGCTTTTGCTTTCATATTATCCAGTTAAACACTCCTGAGCTACAGACCTGTGTTGAAAACTGTCAGAACTTCTGAAGAGAGTCACAGGATCACAGAATGTTAGAGGTTGGAAGGGACCTCCAGAGATCAGGTCCAACTACCCTGACAAAGCAGGATCACCTAGAGCAGCCTGCACAGGAATGTATCCAGGTAAGTTTTGAAAGTCTCCAGATGAGATTCCACAATCTCTCTGAGCAGCCTGCTAGAGTGCTCAACTACCCTCACTGTAAAGAAGTGTCTCCTCATGTTGAGGTGGAACCTCCTGTGTTCTAGCTTGTGTCCACTGTTCCTTGTCCTATTACTGGGCACCACCAAAAAACACTGGCACCTGCAACTTGACACCCATCCCACAGATATTTATAGGCGTTGGTAAGATCCCCTCTCAGCTTTCTCCTCTCAAGTCTAAACAGTCCCAGGTCTCTCACTCTCCCTTCATAGGAGAGATGTTCGAGTCTTGCAATCACTCTCATAGCACTGTCTCTGTCTCTCATGAATTGAAGGGCCCAAAACTGGACACAGGTGTGGTCTCACCAGGGTAGAGTAGAGGGGAAGGGGAACATCCTCAGACCTGCTAGAACACTCTGGAAAAGTGGTAGAAGGCTCACGCTGTCAGAGCAGATGCTCAGGACTATCTGCTAATGCAGGAATAAATGCATTCACATTAGCAAATGCCAAGGTACACCTGCACTGCTGAACTGCTTTATGTTTTCACACTCTTGCTATTTAGGCAGCGTGACAGCATCAGCTATGCTCACATATTGAGGCCTGAGAAAACAGTTCTGAAGGACCAAAGGAAGCAAATAAAATGTATTTGTGATTATATGACTGACCTTAGGCATACAGTATGTGAAGCTGCAGGAATCCTACACTGAATCTTGGATGATAAGTATGGTGATAACTGGTAAGACTGTGCTGAACTGCTGTGAAACAATTCAGGTAGTCAGCAAACAGGGCTAATTGCTACTTTGGGGGATATTACAGGTAATTTACTGCCCACTGAGGCCTTCTACCTAAAAATAAGCTGGGATTTTTGTTATGGGTTTGTTGTTTTGTGGTTTTTTTTTTTCCTTTGGACAGGACTTGCATGTTAATGTAGAATTCCTGATGCAATTATATGTGAAGGGGACATTGAGATGCACTTCCATAAACGCCCTTCTGCTTCTCAATTAGATTAACTGTCTTCACAGATCCCCTAACAGAAACCATATTCTTCACTTTTATTCAAAATAGCAAATAGGCATTACTCAAGACTTTGCTGTTACCCGGGATGCCTTGATCAAAGGTCTGAGAGTAACACAATAAACATCAGAAAAGAAACTACTGGTGGTTTCCAACACAAACTAAAAGGAAAGTGTCAAGTGAGCAGATACTGACAATTCAACCCTGAAACCAAATGTTTGTGTGCAAAACTCCACCTTTGAGAGGGAAGAATAAATATCCACAGAGTATTTTGGTTATAATTACTTCATTTAAGAAAGAAGGGGGGGTGGGGGTTGAAATTGCTGAATTCAGTTTGCTAAAGTCAAGACATTAATATTTTTGGCATGTAATGATGTAAACCAAATGTTTAAATGAAATGTCATCCCCTGGGTTCGCATTTGCCCATTGAACTACAGCACAAACCCTCCACAGACCTTCATACAATACACATTTTTCAGTTCATTGAAGAAGGCCCCTGCTGCTTCTCGAGGAAAACTAACTTGCAGAAGCAAAATAAATACTGGCGTCGCAGTGTAGCAGCAGAGCCTCACACGCACAGATGTGTAGCACTGTCGGCTTTTTTTTAAATCAGATAAGGAGTATTCAGACATAATCACTTCAGTGTCTGGGACACGTCGCACGCTGCAGAGCTGCCCAAGTATGGCCAGACAGACACTTGCAGTGTGTGTTCAGGCTAAATGGCAACAAGCTGTCAGTATTTCATAACAGTCCTGTTATGTCTAGATAGGCAAATGTTTGTGTAATTTAGCTCTACTTTGAAATAGCTGAAGAAATGAGGACACAAATGGAGCTTTGTGATGAGTTGTCAGTGATGTTGTACCTGCTGGACGACGACATTGGCTAAGGGGGCATCCTCAGGGTGCCGCGGCTGGGCTGGGCTGCAAGCGGCATGGCCACAAAGCCCCTGTCCTGTCATCTGCCAGTCCAACCAGCAGGGCTGTTCCTGTGAAAATATATGTCTGTATCTCTAGATATCTATGGCCCCATGTTTCATTGTGGACCCCAGGCCTAGCTGAGGTATGGTGTGCAAAGGGCTGCTTTTAGGCAAGATAGGTCTAGAAAAACAGAGAGCACACATTTAGCCCCAAAGAATTGTGGCTCACTCGTTCTGTGGTGGGCCTATGAAGACATACAAAATATCTCAGAAAGGGAAACTTGAACTTACATCCAACACCTGATTTTAAGTAAAAAAATACTGATAGGGTGGGGGGAATAAGTATTTTTTTAGCTCTAATTTATGGCTGAGCAGCTTCATTTTAGTTACTTCACGAGAATATTTTAAACCAAGCCTGCATAATATTAAAATAAGTTAAAATGTATGTAAAATTTATGAGAGCATGTCAGGTGCAATGCTTGATAAAGTAAGTTTAATGCTTCAGAATTTTTTTCTTCAGGCAGAGAAAGCTGAATCCTGCAATTCTAGGTTACAGTATAATTTTAGAAACTCTTTTCCATTATACCATTCTTTTATTAATGAGATCCAACCCAATTTAACAAAAAGAGGTAAATTCCTAAAGAATTTGTGGAGAGTCCTCAGCAGGCTGGAAGCCAGGAGCATGCGATAAAAGAGGATATTTTGCTGCCATTCATATGATATATCCAGTTTTATAAAAACACAGAGGAAGTCAATTTACAACCAGCTTTATAAGTGCCATTCTTCCATGTGGTTTTTCTTCTGGAAATGCTGCCTCACCCTGTGAACAAACAAAAGCTTTGGCAGTTGACAAGGGCTGTACATCACTTTGAAAACTTTTCATTTTCTGGGGGTGTGTCGTGTTGTTTCATTGTGTAACACTCTCAATTATCGTGACAGAGCTAAATGACAAAGTACTGTCACCCTACTGAAAATTCTAAGCAGCTTCTTTCCATTTTTCTGCCTGGTCATGGACAATTGCTGAACTGGCACAAAGGAGTGGCAGGAGCAGAAAACAGGGGCAATGTCTGCACACTGCTCTAGTGTATTAAAAATTCAGCTCCTCGGCAATATTAAATCTGAATTTACTTCCATCAAACAGAACCTTAGCATATCTCATTCTTCCATTATAAAATACTGACATCAGAAATAGTGAATACTGAAATGAAGATTATAGATGAAAATGATGTGCTTGGTAATTATAATTTTTTTTTCTTTGTTATTATTCCTTTCCTCCAAGGATTGCACAGGCTGTTGCAAACAGTAATGAAGTTAGCATGCAATGCCAATGTAAAGTATGCTGCAAAGTTATTCCTTCCTTCATAATAGATGAGGGAAGTGAGATGGTGGGAGGAGGGTGATTTCCCCAGCGAAACTCACGCACAGGTGGGACACCATCACTCCATCTCACATCTTAAGCATTATCCCTAGTGATGAGACCCTTGGTGCCATCTTGTTTTTGTCATCTTT
>VWYK01011717.1:0-10385 GCA_013399775.1 Semnornis frantzii
AACCACAAAAATAGGGAAGATGTCAATGTTGCATACTGCAGAATTCTCCACCTTTGGCTAATAGTAAGTTTCAACAACACTGGTCAATATTTTTATCTAGTTTCATCAGGAATCTAACTATATCATTGCTGAAACACCCCCTGAATGCACTAGGCTAAACTTCTTATCTTAGGACTTAGTTAACACAGCCAAACAAGAGCTACCTTGCACTATTCCCTAGAATCAGATTTTTCAGGTGCAAGGACCTCTCAGAAGCTGGTAATGAGTTAAATCTCAATTGCTAACTGCTAAAATTCAACTTCCGCATCTCCTCCTACATAAACACCTAGAAGCTGAACAAAGCCTCAATTGTGACTAAAGACACTCAGGCTAAACAATACAAAAGATTACTCTCCCCAAACCAAAGACAGCCATTCTTGATGAGTATGTATTCATTACAAAAACACACTACATTGATAATAATAGGAAACAGTAAAAAAAACAATAATAAAAAATATAAATTGCAGCTTCATAGTAACAACAGATTTCCTGTCAGTACTACCCTGAATGAGCAATGTGTTGGGTAAACACATTTCAGAGCATTTCACAGGCTTTGTATTTTACTGACAACAAGGTTGTAAGTAAGTCTGATGGTACCTGAGCTGCAGCCATGTGCTCAGCATCTTCCTTCTTGCTTGTTGCTGGATAGAACACTATATTATCAATGGTCTGTATCAATTCCAGCTGCACCACGCACTTTATGAGGAGGCCAGCAAATAGTTTCTGGTCTAATGAAATGGAGTAAAACATGCTTCAGAAACAGCTTAATGACAACTCACAACAGACTAGCAAAGCACTACATTATCATTAGCATTTTGAGATTTAGCGATGTTTTAAATCATCTTATAAAGAGAACACTTCTCTGTGAGGCATGAACATGTTGTAAAGGTTTACTTCAAGTTTGAAGGCTACAACTTTCTCTATAGAACTATAGAAGTGGAGTAAGAGTGGCAATAGAAGGTTATCTAACACACTGGCATGTTTTCCTTACTTGTATAAGGACCACCTTTCCAGCTCTCATCTGTGGGATTTGAAAATTGACTTTGTCCTCTCTCTGAAGCATTTTTATCCATGCTGCTTAAAGACTGGCGATCCAAGTCTAAATCCTAGAAGAGAAAGCAGAATTCTAGCACTCCAAAACACCAAATATAAAGCATCTGTCTCTTTCCAGACTACTTCTCTCTCATCTTAGATTCAAAGACTCCCTGAATCCATTCTTTATATCTTATATTGTCAACTCCAATCTTTGTTCTCAAAAGTATTTACTACAGTAACATATTTTAGAAGCTAACCTAGCAAAAACTCTCCAAGTTAACCTCTAGCACTGAATTGACTCTTACCAAGTGTTTTTCCGATGAGTCTTCCTCCATTCCTGCAGGCCTCCATGTCAGCAAGCTTCAAAGTTTTTTTAAAAATAAATAAAGAGTAGTAAATGTTGTTGCTCTGGAGTCAAGTATCAGTATGAGAATTACATTTATTAACTTACACATGAGGAATGGTGGTTTTGAAGATTTCTAGCATACAATTGCATGTCTGGCCCCAGACTTCAGGGCTGAATTTCTGTCCATTTAGTATTACCAGGTTTTCTAGGCAGTTTGTACCTGATCGAGCCAACTGCTCATTATCTGTGAAAGAAACATTCCATGTTTATCAACTGCTGCAATGTCAATGAAAAACTCAACATTCCCTCCCTACTGCTCCAGTAAACATTTCTACCAATGCTGTGAAATGCATCTTAGAACAAAGCCTGCTTATGAAGTATGTCACAATAATATCAAGCTCAGAAACCTACTGAATGAAAGTGTTTAGCAACAGGCTTGAGACTCTCCGTGTCTGAATTTCAGAAGGACAGGAGAGAAGCAGAAAGGAAGCATACAGCGAGGCAAAGGAAGGAAAAGCACCAGTTAGAAACTTGGGATTTCCTGAAAGGTAGTGCCCCCACACATTCCGTGCTAGCAGTATTTAAGGCATAAGAGTTGAATCCCAAAAGAAAACAGAGTCTTCAGAAAGTAACATTTATATGTACTAGGTGGTCGAAGGGGGGGGAATAAGACAAAAAAAAAAAACACCAAACAAAAAAACCCCAAAAAAACCCAAAATCCATGTGTATGTGGGTGTAAATAAATGAGGCATTTTATCCATGCATCCAGAGGAAGGTTTTTGGCAGAAGATTAACACAACTCTTTAAAAGTTTCTGCCCTGTCACGATAGCACCACAACCATATTAGACACGTTAAACGGAGGAACTAACAGACTGAACAGAATGAAGCTTGAATACTTAAGACACTGCATCCATCTATTACATAATATTGCACTAATAGTAGTTCTTATTCTTCTAAAATTCAGTTAAGGTTCCCCTTCTTCAGTAATGAGCATTTAAAAAAAATAACATCCGTCAAAAGACACAAGAATATAAATAAGCTACCTTGTTTTACACACCAGTGTAGCTGTGCAAGTATGTCAGGAAGAAGGATCTCATTTAAAGCTTCATAAAACTGTGTAAATACATCACAGATTGCATAAAGTGCATGGTTGCATGTAGTGGTCATCCATTCAGATTTCTATGAGAAGAAATGAAAAGCCTGGTTTATGGGATTTCTTCTACCATGAGAGCACTTGGCTTATGCACTGCTATTCAAAAGACACAGCAGTCTCACTATGGCAGATGTCTCATCAGAAACATTTAGTTGGATACATGAAGACTGATCAGAAAAAGGCATTTTCACAGTATAAATCATGTCCTCAAAGATAGACAGGACAGACAAATAGGTGGCTAATACTATGACAAGTTACACACACACCACAGAACACAGCAGTAGACAACATTTGGGGCAATACGGGGTAGAAATACACCAGAAAGATCAACAATACAAAGCCTTAATTGCTTCAGTCCTAAACAACTCTAACGTTTGCTTGTTTTTTTGCTTTTACCTCTGTTTGTTGTTCAGGGAGTTTCATGTTATCAAAAATCCGAAACACAATTCTGAACAGATCCTGCCACCAGTGCTTTTCAAAGGTATGGCCGTAACTCTTCATTATTTCAAACATCACTGTTAAGCCTCTATAAACGAAGCAAAAAAAAAAAGGGGGGAAAAAAGGGTTAATCTGTGAACCTGATGTCTTCATTAATGGGAAACAAAAAGTGAACTTTTATTACCTTGTTCGAACATCTAATTTGCAGCGATTGATGATACAAGAAAGTTCAAACAGAATGGGAAACCATCCTCTGACCCATACTCTGTCCCCAGGAGCAACATTCATGTCATCACTTGTGTATTCTCTTAATACCTTGGAGAGGGGCAGGAAAAAAATTAAAAACCAGAAACAACAAAACCCCAACAAAATCTCATTAATCTTCACATCTGACAGATATGGATACTACTAGTGGCACAGAAAGGCTTGAAAAGATAGCTTAGTTTCTACCATAACACTCAAATCCTGTAAAACCTAAGTCTNCACTCAAATCCTGTAAAACCTAAGTCTTAGACATAATGCTTGTGAAAATAGTAGAGGGAAAAAAACAAACAAACAAAAAAAAAAAGTGTACTTCATTTTACTTCAGTCTTGCTTTAAGAGTTCGAGAGGTTTGGACTTTAGGAAGCAAGTGACAAGACAATTATGTAAATATTGGCAATCCGGAAATCTAAGTTTGGCATAAATCAGTTGTACACTTTTCTGATATAGAATACCACGTGGACATCCTGCAACAATGTGATAGTTTGAGGGATCATAGATCCCCCTTAAAACAAAGCTATAGGGACAGAGCCCATCCCAGGGGGGATGGGCTGGCTCACCCCAAGATATTGTAATATTGTTATTCTATTCCTTTTTTGGTATCACAACTTAAAAGATAATGCCTAACTTGATCTCTCCCCCTTCTCCCTACTTCTCTTGCTTCCACTTCACTGAGCAGCACACTCTTATCTTGGTTTGTGGGGGAACTGGCAGGCAGGGAGTTGAGTCACTGAGGCCTTGTAGGCCCAGCTGGAGGGGGGTGGTTTCAGCCTCCCCTTAGGCCGACTGAGGGTGGAAGGGGTGGAGGATTCTGGAAGGCCAGTTTAGGCACTTATTCTACATGATTGCCTTTTGTATATATGCTCTTGTAAATAGAATTTCTCTTTAAAATTTCCAATCAGTGTGCAATACCCTCATTCTTGCTCCTGAGAAGAGGTAAGAGTCGCTTCTGTTCTCCAGAAGAGAGTATGCTTGTAGCCCAAACTAGAACACTAATATGCAACTGCACACTAAGTCCAAGCTCTTTTCAACAAAGTGATTATTATGTTAAGTATTCACACCATAGACTCATGTAGAGAAACAGGTATGTTTGTAACCAATTTAACTAGACATAGTAAGGGAGACATAAGTAGTGGTAGTGTTTTCCCAGTCATCCTAACTGTGTATGTATAAGAGTCTATTACATTTGTTTCAGATTTGGGTTGATGACACTTCCTTCTTTACTAATTACTCTTTACTGCTTACATAATACTAGACCAGCTCAGATGCTGGTGGGAGACTGAAGTTTTGAGTTTGAAAGCTCTTCCCTAGTTACAAGATTAGTCTCAGTTTAACAGCAGAGGATGGTGCAAGGACACATAAGGGTAAACAGACAGAAAATACCTGCGGTCTTTCTGAAACGTATTTTGCACAATATCGAATTAGCCTGATGGCTTCCATGCTGGTGTCTGGAAATGCAACATTGCAGGCAAACTCAGAAAGACATTTGACTGCATCCTGAAATGAGTCAATTGCTGCTGGAAAGTGCTGTTGAAAAATATTTGCTGTGAAAAACAAAACAAAGTTTACTGATATTGAAATCCATCAATAATTGCATCAATCTACATACATCAGCCATGGTGTACCACTACCAAATGGACAAACACGTAAGGACTGGATTGTCCAGAGTAAACACAGCTCTCTGCCTTCCCTTCTCCACCCCACCACCCAGACTTGTCAGCATCACATTTTCTTATGCTGGATAGTTACCAATATAATAATCCATGATTATACGGTTCAGTTTCCTCCCACATCACATGCAGCCCAAAGCTTTTAATATTTTGAGAAATAGGAGGTCTTAGCTTCCCTGCTGTGAAGCAAGTTATCCAAATTTGCCTAAATTATCATATGTAACTATACATATTCCATAGCAAGAAAGGAAAACACAGCTAGATTTCAGACTAAAAGGATAAAGTAAACAAAACAAATCCAACATGTACAAGCTTTTGAGCAAACTACAACTCTCAAGCTATCGGCAACGTGTTTTGTTACTATTTACATTTATTGAGTTGTCTTCCTTGGGATCTGAACAACAGCACTGCCATTTTCAGTCTCCCAGCTCTAGAAGCATATTAACTAAACTCTACAAGCAGTCACAAGCTTTATTATCTTCATCATGTGATACTAAATCAGCACAGAAGTTCATGAAATGTTTTCTTTAATGCAAATTGACTTTCTGTGAAAGAAGGGACAATACACAGACTGAATCTATTCCCAACTTGATGTTCCACAGCAAGACATCTTTATCTAATTTTTCCTGTCCATAGCAATCAGGAGACGTAATAGGCAAGACTTAGCTGCAGAGTTTAAACAGTCTGTCTGCAAGATCTTATGTTTATTTACCGAGAAATACCAAAGTCTTATTCCCATGGGCCTTGTAAACAGCAGTAAAGCTAACCTAGATACATCTTGCAAGCATTACTTACTAACTATGTGTGCTGTAGTTTGAAAGGCCAGCTCCACAATATTCCCATCATGGTCTGATGCTGCTTGATGAAAGACTGCAAAGATGTTCTTCCATCCTGAACGAATGTTACCAGCCTGAGAGTTGACCATCTGAGCAATACAGCGTATGGCCATGTCCCGAATAGTTGGAGATCTTCAAAAAACAAACAACAAAAGCACCAAATAAAAAGGAAAGTCAGGCTTTCACAAGTGGCACAATTTTACGTTGTGCCAGTGTAACTGTGCTACTTGCATGGACATGACAACCTAACCCACACCAAGCAACATCTTTAAGTAGGACTAAAACAAACTGACAAAAACACTGCAGTGCATCACACCTGTTTTTCTTCATAATATGCTCAAAAGGCCTCAGGAAATCTTTCTGGAAGCGGAAGTTGGCCAACTCTCCCTTCTCAAGAAATTTCATTGACAGCTGCCTTAATGAGTCTACTGCAAAGATGGCAACATCTTCATTAGGGTTACATCCAACCTAGAAGGAAAAGTGTATTTTCAAGCACTTACACGAGCTAGCAAATCATTTATAGGAGTAACAAATTCTTCATTCACATTTCAAGTTAGTCACTAAAACTCACTGGCACATTCTAGTTTTCAGATATTTAGAAGAGGGGTTACTGTCAGAGAGGGCTTTTTCCAGCTGAACAGATCCATAGATTTTTGTGAGTGCAGAATGATAACAGCCAGATATACACAAAAAATTACTTAGATTATCTTAGATTCAGAAAAAAACAACCCCTTCTAAGTTTGGTTTCCAGTTTCCTAAGGAAACTATCTTTGTTGTTGCGGGATCACCTGTAGATATTTTAACAGAAAACTAACGTGGCATTTGACCAGAAGGATGAGACAAAGGCATAAAGACAAATTACAAACACAAAATCATACAATGACATGATTAAAGATCATTCCCATAAACATTTCCATCACACAGAATGCCAGGTTGGAAGGGTCTGATCCTTCTAGGTGATAATGCAGTTGAAATAAGATGGCTCAGCACCCTGTCAAGCTGAGTCTTCAAACTGTCCAGTGTAGGACATTTTCAGATGGTTAGTATCAGTAAACACAATCACTTCTTACACTACATTTCTGAAGCCAATAGTAGAGAACTAAGGGCTACTGAGATACATTCACAGGAAAACATGTGCAAAAAAGAACCTTAACCATTCTATGCTATTGGGACCTCACTATTTAGACGCTTCAGATCTCTCAACAGGTGCTTCCCTCAGGTGTTTTTAATGGATTTCATTTTATGCATTACAACATATGCTACTGAGAAAATGGAAAGAGAAAGCTGAATAAGAGAGTCCTGGTACCCATTTATGTCTGTAACTTGATTTTTAAAAACAATACCTTGTTGAAGTGATCTCCAATCACGTGCCAAATCCTTGACCACTGCAGCCTAATACGATTCATGTTGTAATAGGAGATCTCCACTATCTTCTGCAGGCTGAACATGCGTGGATGGTGCGGGGAAGCCAGCTCGTCCATGGAAACCGCGCACAGCCAGCGGACAAAGTCAACTGAACATGAACACACACCACTAAGTTCAGGGTGTTGCAGTGCAACAGTTCCTACTACCCACCACAAGTCAGCATACATACCTATTGCGTTTCCATCCAGCCTAGTCGATCCTGTAAATATCCTATGAAACAAATAATTAAGTTGCAGTTTTAGCTGCACAGCCACGAGAGTCAATTGCATCTTAGTGCTGTAGGCAAACGTTAGCACACTTCCTGGAGGTACTTTACAATCTCCATGCCGTGGACTCTGCAACTGTTCTTACTCCTCAGCAGCAGTTCCTGTCCATCTCCTAGTCTAAGTATACTCCTCCCTGCTGTGAGTCACAGCCTACTGTGCCTGCGCTCCCTCCCCACTGCAGGAAACAGGCACAGGCTCACATTTTTATCCAGGGCAAGTAGTGCTGGAAACTCACTTGGGTGACAGTACAGTAGATTTCATAGGGTGAGTAAAAAGGTGTGAAAAAATACTTTGCTGCAGGAATCCACTGGATGTCAGCCACCTGTTTGATCTTTACACAGTTCAAGAATACTCTTCAGTTGTGGCTACCAAAACAAGCAGCAGAAAGCTATGGATGTACCATTATCCCTTCTTCCTCTTCAGTCATTCAGTCTTGAGAGGACTTCAGACACTGATTGCAATTCTTACAGAAGACTGACAAGTGCAGAACATTCCCAAATATTTCAGACTTTGATAATAGACACATTTATGGTATAATAAATGCCATAACCCCGAATGCACAATTTCACAGCCTTGTCCAATAGTTCTAATAATTGAAAAACGTCCCCTTTTTACAACAGATCATTTCTTCAGACAACACTTTAGAAGGACAGATGAGAAAGATAAGGATTTGGACAAGAATGCAGCAACTAATGAACAAACAGCTGAAGAAGAGCAACTAAGGAAATGCTGAAGATAGAGTTCTTAAGAGAAAACTGCAGGATTTAATAGAATAAAAGCATCTGTTCTTTTCAGATACCAATCCTGTTCAGACTAAATCAAAAGAAGAAGAAACCCAACCCCAAATACACACACATGGGCTGGAGACAGCTCTGAGATATTTATAAGTGAAAATAGCTACATAATGTAATGCCCACCTAATTCTGGTCTTTGCTGGTTTACTTCAAAGAAGAGACATAAAACCCCAAGCACATACATGGAGTGCCCCCTCACAACACACATCAGTTACACTGCTATTAAATAGCAGTCATTGCTTTTTGACTATTGCATACATAAAGAGCTAAACTTACTTAGTCCAGAGAAAACATTTAAATACCAGCATCTTTCTCACAAGAGAAACAGGCTTCAGAAACAAAAGCCCCCTGTCAGAAACTGCAACTGAAGTGAGAATGGTTGATAACTTCCAGTAACACTTTCCCCAGAAAAAAAATTATGTTCTCAGTACCTGTCCACTGCCACCACTACACTCTGTGAACTGGTCTCTCCCACAGACTCCTGAATGCTTGCCATATGCCGTTTATCAGCCCCACTGCCAACGAGGTTACCTGCAAGAAAAGCCATTAAAAAACATTATCTGGCATCATGAAACCATGACTTCATATCAACCCCAATTTCATACATGTAGACAGAGAAAAGTGACTCCTGCTTCCAATTAACTTGCAATTTACAGGGAGCAGATGGTGCCTTTGCCAGATTTATGCCAGATTATTACACAAACTTCCAGTAAGAAGTAGGCTTTATTTCTCCTTGAGGGCACTGGGGTTTAGCTATCATGCTTATTAAGTTAGCATGATGTAATGCAGTTAATATTGGAAATGAGAAAAATATTATTTTAAAATATTAACTAAATCAGGTACAAGGAGTTTGTAACAGAACTGCGCCCAGCATTTTCAGCAACATCACTGTGTACAGCATCAGCTCCAGAGTGCTTCCAAATTAAAAAGGTTTCCTTGATAGTTTTCCAAAGTTTAAGGCAACTTGCCTTGCCTCCCTAATGTACAGATTAAAGTCTAAGGTTTGTTTCTTGCACATACTGCAAGAACGATAGGAACTAGAAAAGAAAACCCAACACATAGAGATAAGCAATGCCTTTGGAAGCAAATTATCATTGAAACATCCATTAGTTCCTAAAGATACAGGACTTGTGATTTTACTATTAAAAACAGAGCACAGAAAGAACAAATGGGTAATAAACCCATGACTCAGTATGATAAAACAGTTCTGATAACAATATATTTCAAAAAATCTAGGAATTTCATAGCTTGACCCAATTACAAAGTTAGGTCAGATTTGGTAATTTTGAGTAAATCTTGATATATACAGTTACATTTTTAAAAGCTTCATTAATCCAATATAGCTCCCCTGGAAGCAAATAGATATATTTTAATGTATCTATTATTGTTACAGTATATATTGTTACACTGAGCTTTCCTAGCCCATCACGTTTCACTTACATGTGCATCTTTGTGATGTTGAAGATCAATCTTACCTAGTCCCAGGCCCATGAACTCTTCCCCTCCAGATGCATAGCCTTTAATTATTCCTTCCCTTTCACGCCCAGAGCCAGATAAATAGCGAGTTTTCACTCCAGTTCCTATAAGCTGTGCTAGTTCCAGCTGGCTGATACATTTCAAAATCTAAAACGAAAAACATTTAAACACTGTTTATGAACACCATCATGGTTTCATTCCTATTTATTTAGTATTTATAGCTTTTCCAGGTTCTCTAACCTTTAAAACAACTTGGCCAATAATAGCATTTTGGAAGTAGCTGAAACACTACTAATACAACTGGAAACGAGAGTTAAGTGATTCGAGTGCACCAGCTGCCATTGGTCACTCCAATACAAGAAACAATAAGCAATACCCAAAAATCTTACTTGGATCTCTAACTGCTAGAGGAAAACACTTTTATTATTTCTCAGAACATCAGCTTTCAAAACAATAAACACCTTGGAGCTGATCTTCTAGAGACCTCATGGTCCCAGAGAGATGAAAAGGCTGAATTATTGCAGCTGCCACTTTGATTAATGATGTTCCATTGTAGACAGTTAAAGTGCCAATGTTGTGCTTTGCCATCGGCACAAAACCTTCTCTTCTTTCTTACTCTCCTACTGCAACAACCCTTGGACTGGC
>VWYK01011777.1:0-16696 GCA_013399775.1 Semnornis frantzii
TCTCCTAAAATAATTTGATCATTACAGTTTAAATGTGTTGTGGATGCAATAGTAATGCCAGGATGTAACACCTCTGTGTGTTCTAGTTTGTCAGTGAGTTTTGTTACACTGCATTGCCTGAAACTGCAGAACCAGCTGCATTGGGTCAGGTGAAAGTAAATTGCATAGACTTGGGACTTAGAGCAATTTCTTACCTTTTTTTTTTTTTGCTTCACTCACATGAACAAAAAATATCTGAGCTACTCATTCTGTGATGAGTGAGATGTTGTCTTGCACCTGAAGGTAGTATTTTTGCAATGAGTGTGCATTTGATGTTCGTACGCTGCCACCACCTAGTGGAGAGCAGGACCTGGGTGACAAGAAGTACCTGGATGCTTTAATTTGCTCTGTGATCACAAAACAGTCATTCCCTTCTTCATATTCCTGATGTTCGTTTCTTTTTGGACTAAGTACATAATGCTGCTGCCCTTTACATTTATTTCTAGTAGGCCAGACACTAAATTAAAATCCTATATTTATACCAGTTACACCTCTGCCTGAATAGGTTATAATATCTTTGTGCAGAGTAGATTGAATTAATATTTGCCATTCTGTAAATTCTTTTTGAATGAATTTTATGTTGTGTCTTGGAGCTCCTGTGCTGATGTCATTAGAGGATTTTTATTCCTGAATAGGGTATAATATCTTCGTGCAGGGTAGATTTAATTAATATTTGCCATTCTGTAAATTCTTTTGGAATGAATTTTATGTTGTGTCTTGGAGCTCCTGTGCTGAGGTCATTAGAGGTTTTTTTTTATTCATCAAGCACTCCTGATCATTGATATATGCTAATGTTTACCCTTTTGTTTTGTTTTCCTTTTTCATTTGGGTTTTTTTTTTGTTTGGTTGGGGTTTGTTTGTTTGTTTTGTTTTGTTATTTTGTTTTTCCTCCTTTTCAGCCTCACTTCCGATCAGACTCTTACACGTCAGGGTCCCAATCCACCTTTTCCTGAAACCTATCACACTTTGCCAAAGAATACCAGGCAGCCTTCAGGGAGCTCACCGCCACCAAACCGCAATTTACCGAGCGACTATAAATATGCACAAGATCGCGTAAGCCATTTGAAGATGTCCCAGGAGGAAAGGAAGGCAAATAAGGATGGAACTGTTTGGCAGCTATACGAGTGGCAGCAGCGACAGCAGTTCAAACACGGCAGCCCCACTGCCCCGCTTTATCTAGGTTCTTCAGACTTTATTGATCGTGGGAAGTCCAAAAGTTCATTAGATGTTCCACGATCGATATCTGTTCCGCCCTCTCCATCTGATATCCCTCCGCCTGGACCTCCAAAAAGCTTTCTCCCAAGGAGACCACATACTCCTGCAGAGAGGCTTACAGTTAAGCCCTCCGATGAGAGACAAACTGTAGATGTTCCTTTTGCTGGCTCACCCAGGAAGATACGAAATCCTGCTGTAAAGGTCTGTATACTCTGTAACTGATGTCAGACTGTTCTCTGTGTGGTGTCATTTGAATTCAGTCAGTTTTCATTGCATCTTTCTTTGCCTATGAATGGTTGTGCAAGTTGTAAAAGTTAATGCAATGAGTAATTTTCTTCTAAAACTTCTACCTTTCGGATCACTTCCGACTCAGGGTTGTTTGTCAGTTACGACAGGCAGATGGGTGGCATGAGGGGTTCAAGGCCAGCTGGACGAGGGGCAATGGTTTTAAATTGGCAGAGGGGAGATTTAGACTGGATGTTAGGAGGAAGTTCTTTACAGTGGAGGTGGTGAGGCACTGGAACAGATTGCCCAGGGAGGTTGTGGCTGCTCCCTCTCTGGAGGTGTTCAAGGCCAGGTTGGATGAGGCCTTGAGTGACCTGTGCTAGTGGGAGGTGTCCCTGCCTATGGCAGGGGGTTGGAACTAGATGATCCTTGAGGTCCCTTCCAACCTTACCATTCTATGATTCTATGTCACATTGATTCAGAATATTTTTATTCAAAACTGGAAGCCATGTATTTATATGTATAAAATACACACATAGTGGCATTTTCATGTGTGACTATGTAGGGAAGAATCTCAAACTCAACAGGACAGTCTCTCCCTTGATTATTTCCTTATGCTTGTAGTCTTCACTGTTTGCCATGTTTGCTTTCTCTACATGTTCTGCTATCATAGTTAGCCTTACAGCTGATTCAGTTTTTAGTTATGGCCCAAAACAGTACATATTTTTCATGCATTTGATAGTTTAAGCTCTTGTGGAGTTGTCATCGTTGGGCTCACCAAAATCAAAGTGTCGATCCGAAATGTTAACCTTCTGCCAAGTTTCAGTGTGAGGTTTTTTTTGTAGGCACTGTTGTACCACCCTCATATCCAGATGTGACAGAGGTTTCTCTATTTGATATTCTCTGTGACTGTCCTTGCCTGGGGAAAATAGGGAAATTCAAGATTGAATAATTGTAGCATTTGTCTTGTTAACTCTTACACTGGAGTAAATGGGAATTAAATCCTCTGTGTTCACCTCATTCTTTGACCTTAGCTCTGGGCAGTGATGGGGAAAGTAGCTGCAAAAAGGTTTGTGAATTCAGGTATCCAGTGTATCCCTGACTCCATATCACTTCATTTACAGTTTAGATGTTTTCCCAGCATATGTGCAGTGTAACTCTGAACTGTCTTTCAGCATTTATACCTTTATAATATTCTCTCAGAGGATGAAATAATTTAGTGATGGGCTGCAATGGAACTTAATATGTTTTTAACTCCTGATTATATTATGCCAGACATTGCATTCTTCATGCCTAAGTTGAAGGAACATTACATCCCTTAGGAAGGAATGTACAGCAGTCTTCTTGTGCTGTGTAGCTGAAGAAATTTTACTTACAAAACTCTTTTTAGGTCATACTAGTTTTACCACTATAGGAAAACAAGATTTTCCTCATCTGTGAAACCTGTCTGTGAAACTTCTGGAAAGGTTTCTAAAGAAGAAGCTTCATGTTTTTATATGTAAGCACACAGTGTCATTTTTACATTTAAATCTCTGTATCTGCAGAGATATGTGATACTCTCCCCTCCCTGAAATACTTCTTAAAATTCCATCCAGTTACACTTGTTTAAAACAAAAACAAACAAAAACCACCAAACCAAAACCAAGGGCAAAGCAAAACAGCATACAGTGAAATCCTGACACAGGAATAAAAATAAATCATGAGACATTGAAGAAAAGCCTTGAGGAAAGCCATAACAGTTTGGCTTTACCAGAGTGCTGGAAGAATGGATGTGCAGTAGGTTTTGGTATTGCAAGCAGAAAGGGGCAGATCAGGTATGATTATTTTAATCCCCCTGGTATTAGCGGAACCCATTGCCACAAGGTGTCACTCATGTCAGTAGCTGAGTGTTCCCTGGTGATGGAGAGCATGCACAGGTGTCACTGTGTGGAGTGCAGGCCTGCTGCTGGTGACCATAAGCCAAGCAGCCTTTCTCTGGGAGAGATGACATGAGGGGAACTTTACGAATATTTGTTTATTTGCTGGAAACCACTTTGCATGTTCTGCCGAAGCAGCTTGTGCTGCCGGAATCTGCTGATCTGCCCAGCATCACAAATGCTAAATTTGCATTTGTTCATCCAGAAGTTTTACTTCATCATCAAAAGATCTGGCTGGCTCGTGAACGTTACCCTGATCCAAGCATGCCGCGAATTCAGATAGGAAATTTGCAGCGAAGGTGCAGCTCTTCTGAATTTTTCCCTCAAGAGCAGCATACCTCTTGCTTGAGACAATCCTTTACAACTCTGGCTGTGGCTTCTTGCAGAGCTCAACTCACGTTGATCGCCGCTCTATGCCTACTATGGGTTACATGACACATACTGTGAGCGCGCCCAGCTTGCATGGCAAGTCGGTAAGTTGAGAGCAGTTACTTTTCCTCTTGTGGCATAGTATTGTAGTTAAGTTTTGAAATCCTGCTCATTCCATAGTAGTTGTATTTTTATTAGTTAAAACATAAATAACTTGATTGAGAACTAAAACTTAACCAGCTTCCAGTAAAGCCTGTAGGAGTTTTGCTGCTATCTGCAGCATAAGCTGTTATTACAGGGTTCAACATTTATTATGTTTATTTGACCAAATGCAGAGTTAATGAAATAATTGCTTAATCATGTCAAGTAACTGCTTTCTGGGCACTGAGGTGAAAAATGTAATTATAGTTCTCTCCCTGAAGACTGCTAATTTCCTCTTTACAATGTGTCTAAATACCTGCAGCCTGAAGAGCTAACATTGCTTCTCATTCGATTAAGGAGACATCAGGCTAAGTTGGCTAGTATACGAAATTACACAATCGCACAATTGCTGCAGCACTTGCCAACTAATTCCACCTATCAGGTCAGCTGCTGCGTGGCTCATCTGTGCAGTATGACATTTTGTGACTCTGCAAATGCTTCGTCAGTGGCATGCTTGAGTCTGTGCTTTCCTGCCCATCCTTTGGTATTCTGCAATTCCCAGGTCGTTTGCGGTTTTCCTTTGCTGCTGTACTTGCTGCCAAAGATGAGTGGCTTAAGTTACAGGGCACCCCTTGCCTGTGTTTCCAAGTGTGATGTATACAGCCTTTTTATACTATTTCTGAAAATGCTTCATCTTCAGAAATATGGGATAAAATGTTAGACAGTTTCATTCTAAAGCAAAGCCATTTCTTTGTGCCGCGTTCATGATGGGATTGGCTCCCTGTGCGCCATGCTGCGTCACCTGCAAATTGAAATGCATCAGCCAGTTTGTTCATTCACATGAGCTTGTACCTGTGTCAGTTCTGCAGGTGAACATTAGTCCATAAAAGCTAAGGGGCATCTTGGATCATCACCAGTGCTCTGGATTGCACTGATGTATGAAACTTGTAAATGTGAGATCAAACAATGTACTTTTAGAGTTCTTTGGTTCATATTAAAGACTCAAAAATAGAGCCATCTGGGAATAAAAGGTTCTGACTCTTCTTGGAATTGGCGAAGGCTTTATATTGGCCCAAAGCTGTTCTGACTCTCCTTGGAATTGGTTAAGGCTTTTTATTGGCCCAAAGCTGTTCTGACTCTTCTTGGAATTGATGAAGGCTTTATATTGGCCCAAAGCTGTTCTGACTCTCCTTGGAATTGGTGAAGGCTTTATATTGGCCCAAAGCTGTTCTGACTCTCCTTGGAATTGGTGAAGGCTTTATATTGGCCCAAAACTAAAGGTTTGTTTTTTTTTTTTAAATTTTGGAAAAGTTTAATTTCCCAACTTGCCTCACCTACAGAACACTAAGGTGGATGATAATAACAGGAATTTGTATAAATGTGGGCAGACTTTCTAGTCGTGTCCTCAGCCAGACTTACAGGCTGATCAGACAAGAACTGCAAGTGAACACCTCTAAAGAAATGCAAATGTGACCTATTACTTCATGCCATAAAGGGGTTTTCTTGTGTTTTTAAACTACACATTCTCATTGGCTCAAAACTTGAGAAAAATTATAACTGTGCTTTTCTTTTATTCTGTAATTCAATGTACCCAGGCTATAAATTCCTGTCAAAATTCTGAGAATTTTGGGACATTTTGCTTGACTACAAAGCACATTTGCAACAGTGAAATTTTTTTGTTCTGTATTGCAAATACCCTTTTTGGAAAAAGGAGAAATAACTTGGCTAAAACTTCTGTGCATGCTTTTCTTGAAGTGACTGCAATGAAGAAGTTGCTAGATGAATTTAACTGTAAAATTAAGGTGGTAGCAATTGCAGGTGAACCAAAGAAACATAAGGATCAAGGTGAACGCTGTTACTTGAAAGGCAAAGTGGATTCTCTAATGGTACAAGTGAGATCTTTTTCAGTATTTTATTCACAAAACTTATTTTGTGATTTCCCTGAATAAAGGAATTCTTATCTTAAGATATGTATACAGTGTGAGCAGAAGTATCCTATTGCTTCGCTGTACGATGCCTTCTAGTTACATCCAACACTCAGTTAGGTACAAGACTTTTCTTCTCCCACAGAGACTTACTGTGCTGGTGGACACCACCACAACTTTTTTAGTGAGGGGATAGTCAGTAGAAATTATTTTGAACAAAGAACTCTTAGAGATTTTATTCTTTCAGGTAGTGTCTTGTTTGAGGTGGAAAACTCAAATCTGTATGTTTGACAGTGTAGTAATGAGACAATCATATTCTTGGGAAATACTTTGCCCACTTTTTAGCTGTAAATAGCAATATGCTAGTGGAGCAAATGTACTTCTTTATGAATGTCCTGTTATGCTGTTTCCTCTTTCATCCATTTTCTTACAAATAACTTACTCAAGTAGTCTGAAAATGTTTCAAGCATTCAAATGCATTGCATTGTTTTTTCCCTATGTACTTCCTTGGAGGCGGATGACACTTACATCCAGTTGAAAAAGGATTTGGAGTATTTGGATCTAAAGGTAAGTTGTCATGGCAGTCTGCTTCCCTTCTGTATCATCTTTGTACTTGCAGATTATCAAATCACCACCTGTTCAGAAATGGAGACTCTCTGTCTTTTGCCATCACTGTTGGTTTTAGAACATTTTGTGTGTTTATAGCAGTGACTAAAATGCAACCTCAGAAAATGTAGTCACTTCTGTTTGTAGGAGGATCTTGTGTTACTGGTACTCCAGATGACTGATAGGACTTTAGTAAGATTGGGTTAAAAGCTGCTTCAAAACATTCATCTGCTCTAGCATTAGAACCAATAGGAAGTCAGCCCCTCTAAGTTGAAATAGGATGTTCTTTTAATCCAGCTTTTTCTCTTAATCTTCTTGAGCTGACCTTTTTTCTTGTTTTTATGCCATGCTGTATTTATAATATCTTATTTTCTTGTAAAATGGGTTGACATCATTAGAAATGCTTCTAATGTGATATATTTCCTTGAAAAAAGAAATATTTCTAAACATGATATTGAACAGCAAAGCATTTATCTAAACTAAACAACTTCTGTATCCGGTGCACCAGAGATTGGGCAATTCAAAAGCAAATGTAGACTTAACAATATCAGATTTTGAAGGGGAAAAGCCCCAAACCATATAATCATTTTGTTTAACAAAGCAGTCTGCCGCTTTCTCTGGTGTGTAGGATGTGTTGCCATAAGTAAATTATATGGTGGTCCTGCAAGCCAAGGTGAAGTCAAGTCTGACACCTTGTTATCCCTGTTGTTGGCACACATGTGGCTCTCACTGATGCAGTGGGGCATTGCTTCTGTGCAACTAATGATCTGACTGGACCTGTTAGTATGTGTGCTTGAGTTTTATCTGGTATTTTAATGGCTGAATCCATAACCAGATGTATCAGTTCAAAATATTAGTAATATATATTACCTCTTATAGTGTCATATATATGTAAAGATAGAACATTTATCACATAATGTATGTGATATTTGTAGTCTAAATCATCAAATATGTAAACTGTTGTAATAATGAATATAAACATTTAAAAGTAGTTGGACACATTTCACCTGAGGCCTGTAAAGGAAAGGGATTAAAAATTAATGATATTAATTTTTATGTCCAAGCAGAGATTGTTAATAACTATGAAAACTGTTTATTAACATCAAATCGCTCCACAAAACTTATACACAAGGTTCAAAAACGCAGGGTTTGGAAATTTATACATGCAGGGAACAGGCAAAACTGCAAGTCTTAAAGGCACCTAGCATAAGCAAACATTTTTACTGGCAGAGAAGGTTTGTGTGGTCACTTACACCGCTTACAGTTAGTTATCCTGCTTAGCCACTGGATGGACGCAGGAAGCTCCTTTCTGCTTATGGCAGAAGGCAATCAGCGATTACAAGAGGCTTGAAGGATTTACTCACAAAATATTATGGGACAATACCCAAAGCACATGGTGGGGCTGCTGCTGGGCTGAAAGCTGCTGGAGGCTTTGGAGCTTCCTCAGGCTCCTGGATGCTTCAGAAATGAGGCAGANACCCCCAGCACAGAGGGAGGGGGAGCAGGGGAACATGCCTGGGCAAGCCAGGACATTTACAAGCTCACTTGGCCTATTTAGGCCTACCATGACAAGGCCCTGCTCTTGATTTGTTCCTGGCTTTGCCAAATGTAACTGCATCTGAAGCTGTTGGCTGAAATGTATGAGTATTTTTCCAAATGGGTGTTTCTTAGCCTTCTTGCAGTAGTGATCTAGAAATACAAAAAATCAGATCAGGTGGCTGAGACATGAAAGAGGGAAATCTGAGGGAAAAAAGACTGCCTCAGAAATATTTTAGAAATATTTTTGATGTCAATACCAAGATTCACCATTATAGCTTGTTGTCGTAAGTATAAGCAAAATAAAATTGTTCCAGAGAGGTTAATCCAGTACTCAAAATGAGGGAAAACCATTGGTAATTTTGAACTGTGCATCGTGGAGGCTTCCTTTAGCAATATTGCCCTTAGGTTGTTGCAATGATTTTGTATTCTTCTTTCACTGATGAAACAGAGGTATGCAGAGCATGAAAGAAGTGATATACCTCTAGCATAACCATACCTCTTCTGCAGACAGATTTCCACAGCAGTGTTTCCACAACTGAGATTTTATATCTCTAAAGTGGATAGACCCTATATCAGAAAAGCAGAAAGGAAGAGCTAAGGGAAGGAAAACAATTTCCCCACAAGTTTCTAAGATAGCTGTGCAAAGAAGGTGAAACACAAGTGGTGAAGCAAACTTCCCTTTTTGTGACTGCAAAATCCGGTTCAAGCAGGAGGAGTGGGTGGGCAACCTCACTACATTCCTGAGCAGGTTATACAAAATATGGATGAGGAGATAAACTTTTCTATGTATTACTGAGTGTGAGTTGTGCAACCAGTTGAAGCAAATCTGGGGCCCCATTGGTGATCCTGCTTCATTCTTCTGAGTCAAAATGATAGCAGAAGCTGTTCAGTTTCTGCTGCAGATGAAAGAGGTTGCTGATACCAGCTTGTGTCCCACAGGTAATGAAGGGAACAGTGCATGACATATATTTGTTATGGGAAGAAGTATGAATGTGATTGAAATAATTTTTTGCTCGAGGTTTAACTAAGTTGCTCAGGTTATCAATGCAGAGCTCTTGGTGTTACTACAAATTGTGTAACAGAATCATGTCCTGCTGTTAATTCCCAACACTCCTGACACTGCATTTGGATCCTGGTTTCTGGTTTATATTCATGTGTGTGCTTTGCAAAAGTAAAAGAAGTCTTATGGTTGGATGACCAGTCTACTCACAGTATAACAAGACAGATTTCTAGTTGTAACTTCTGAACTGGCAGATGATACAGACTATAAACTTCAAGGATCAGTGTGACATAAGAGCATGTGATTGCTGCTGCTCATGGAGTTTTGAGTTGTAAGCTTTGGCAAGGTTTGTTTTTACATCTGTAACAAGCTATTACTAAACTTTTGTTTGAAACAGATAGAAAATAATGGACCTCTGATCAACATGATATACAAAGTGCTAAAGAACTCAGCACAAGGGTTACTATCCAGTATACATGTAAGACTGCTTGCATCTGAAATGTGCTCATCCCATTGCTTTTAAAAACAGCAGTCAGCGTTTACGTAGTCTGGCTTTTACAGGTGTCTTATGGTAAACAGTAATGCTTCCTGTAAGATTTTTTTTTTTTCCCTGTGAAATTATGGCTGACCTCAGTGTTTGGTTTTGTTCTATCATGTTTTGAAAATGATTGTGTCGAGTAGTGACTCCGCTGTGCAGTTTTGAAAATGCGAAAGCATGCGAAAACCTTCATTATGTTCTCATGTTCACTGCTTGATAATGAACATTTTGTTTGACACTTCTGATTGTGTCATTTAAAATACCCCCCAAATCTGTAGACTCTGAGTTTTTGTGTTATTTCTGTTGCTTTGAAAAAGGCTTTTGCGTTCTCTTAGCTTGCAGGTAAATAAATATGCAAAATTACTTTGTTTACATGCTAGTATTTATGCTTGTATGTAATTATTTGTTACTATCATACATGTATTATGCTGTATTATATTGCCATTTTCTTAACTTGGTGTATTCATGAGAAGAGTCCCATGTAGACAGTGGAATAGCAAACATGTCTACAGTAATAGATGTGCCTTCATTTGAAGATTGCTGTGCAGGTTGGAAGTGTTATGTCATAGAGTTTCTGTACTGATTTAAAACCCCTGTTATGTGAAAAGATCATCTTCTCCTCAGAAACTGATTTAGGGAATGAGATATTTGATATATTGCAAACACGTCGAAGTAGATTAATTACATTTGTAGGGCTGCAACAGCTCTGCTAAGAGGACAGGCTGAGAGAGTTGGGGCTCTGCAGCCTGGAGAACAGAAGGCTTCCAGGAAATCTTAGAGTAGCCTTCCAATATCTGAAGGGGGCCTACAGGAAGGCTGAGGAGGGACTATTGACAAAGTCTTGCAATGACAGGACAAGGGGCAATGGGTTTGAACTGGCAGAGGGGAGATTTAGACTGGATGTTAGGAGGAAGTTGTTTGCAGTGAGGGTGGTGAGACACTGGCACAGGTTGCCCAGGAAGGTTGTGGCTGCTCCCTCCCTGAAGGTGTTGAAGGCCAGGTTGGAGGAGTCCTTGAGTGCCCTGTACTAGTGGGAGGTGTCCCTGCCTATGGCAGGGGGGTGGAAGTGGATGATCCTTGAGGTCTCTTCCAAGCTTACCATTCTATGATTCTATGATGCTGTGTAACAAATGCCAGAGAATTAAATGCATATTGTTTTAAATATTTCCAAAACATTGAGGTCCCTTCCAACCTTACCATTCTGTGATTCTATATCACTTTAATAAAATTCACCCTATACTGTGGAAGAGCCTCTCCTTTGCAGAATGAAATAGTTGGCAGAAAGTTGTGATTTTAGTCATTAGGTAATGCTGTAACTCTTGCCACTATGCAGTTCAAAGAACTATTCAAGTGCTTTGGCATCAAGAAAGCCATTAAAGCTAAACTGTTGAAATATTAGATTTTGAAGGAACAGAACCTTTGTAAGCAGAGATAGTGGAGGTTATGCTGCTTGTGCTGAACTTGAAGTTACTGAAGAGTTACTACATAGCTTAATATAGCTGATAATCTTTTCCAGTAATGTTTTTAATATATAAAATCATATTTGAAAAGACCTGTGCCCAAAATTTCACTCATCTTTGTTAACAACTGTTAACATTTAGCAAAACCTTTCTCTGAGCTGTTGAAGTGTAATTAGGTTTTAGTGTGCAGCAGATTTCTCAGCTCATTACAATATGTTCCTCTTAGGTGACAGGGCGTGACACGCTGAAGGAACGAAGTACCAAACCTGTCAAGATTGCAGAGAGTGATATTGATGTAAGTACCAAATACCACTTCAGACCCTCTTGCATTCCTTTGGCTGGTTACTGTATTGTTTTGTGTTAACATTATTATGCTCCTTGGGGGAAAACGCTGCTTGTGTAGACTTCTCTGCTTGGTTTTTAAAGTCTTAACAGTTTGTATTTATGTAACTTCATTTTCAGGTCAAGCTAAGTGTTTTCTGTGAGCAGGACAGAATTCTGCAGGACTTGGAGGACAAAATAAGAGCCCTTAAGGAAAATAAAGTGAGTAGATGAAAAAGGATTTTATAAAATAAAATAACAACTTCAGTCATAATATATGGAACAAGCAGAAAATCAATTTGCTGGATGCTGCTTACATGATAGTAGGGTTTTTTTGGGGCATGTTTAAACTTATATAAGGAAAAGATTTGGGTTTTATGTTAGAACTGAGAACCCACTTTTAGAAAACAATGTTTTGGAAATATTTAAAACAATATTCATTTAATTCTCTGGCATTTATTACATAGCATCATAGAATCATAGAATGGTAAGCTTGGAAGAGACCTCAAGGATCATCCAGTTCCAACCCCCTGCCATAGGCAGGGACACCTCCCACTAGTACAGGGCACTCAAGGACTCCTCCAACCTGGCCTTGAACACCTCCAGGGAGGGAGCAGCCACAGCCTCCCTGGGCAACCTGTGCCAGTGCCTCACCACCCTCACTGCAAACAACTTCCTCCTAACATCCACTTTAAACCCATTGCCCCTTGTCTTGTCATTACAAGACCTTGTCAATAGTCCCTCCACAGCCTTCCTGTAGCCCCCTTCAGACACTGGAAGGCTACTCTAAGATCTCCTGGAAACCTTCTCTTCTCCAGGCTGCAGAGCCCCAACTCTCTCAGCCTGTCCTCACAGCAGAGCTGCTGAAGCCCTCTGAGCATCTTTGTGGCCTCCTCTGGACCTGCTCCAACAGTTCCATGTCCTTCCTGTGCTGGGGGCTCCAGAACTGCACACAGTACTCCAGATGGGGTCTGAGAGCAGAGTTAAGGGGCAGAATCCCCTCCCTTGCCCTGTGATTTTCATACACTTCTCTGTAGTTTTGCTCTCTGGCTTAATATGTACATGGCAGGAGGCTGAGTCACATCTCGTTTTCAGTTCTTCCCACCTGCACAACTGTTAGCATAACTGGCACCACAATAGTGTGCTACCATAGAGAGCTCTGTCTGTAACTTGTGTGGTGGTTCAGCAACAAAAAACCCCAAACACACAAAAACAGAGAGAGAGAAAAATGAGTGAGAGAAGAGAGAGAGAGATTCAAACCTGTGGTAAATTTGGAAAGCTGTGTGGGTTTATGTATTGTATTGTGGACTTAGTTCTCAGACTCGTGACTGAAATGCTGAAGTATCTTCTGTGACAAGTTTGTAGTTAAAACCCATCTCCTTTCCACTGTGCTCCTTCAAGTCAGAGTTCAAATGGGAAACAGTTACAAAATTGTTTGCCTTTCCCTGCCTTTCATCTTTATCTGCTTCACTGCCTATGAACTATACCTCTGAATAAGTTGAGGCAGCTCAGAAAAAAATCTATTCTGAAATGAAAATACTATGGAAGTGGGTCCTTCAGAAGGGCTGCTGTGCAAAACTGATTCAGTGTTACTTACTCCTGACTGAACAGCTTGGGACTTCTCTGTGCTTTAGACAAGATTTGAATTCCTCACATTCATCTGCAGCAGTGAAGGAGAGCCTGTCCTTCAATAAATAGTTAATGCTGTGCTGCAGTAGGGCTGTCACAGCTCTATACTGCCTAAGGAATTTTCCTGAAACTAAAGAGCAGTGCACAGATTGCAAATAGAAAAACTTCCCTCTCACTGCTTTGTGTTTTCCACAACTTTGGCTACTTAATGGAGAGATGTGATGGAAAATACTAGATACCTTTGGTTAGAATAGCTAATGAAGGCTCTTGCCCTTTTCATTTACTTTTATTTGGGTAGGATAGTTAATGAAGCTCTTGCACTTTTCATTTACTTTTATTTGGTTAGAATAGTTAATGAAGCTCTTGCACTTTTCATTTACATCTTGTCTTCACCACAGGAGGACAATCCTAACCTCTAGTGGCTTGTAGGGAAGACCGAGGGTGTGGAAAACAACTTCTGATTCCCACAGGCCAATCCTTCAAATTCTGTGTGTTCCAAACTTACTGCTGCCTTTCTCTTTGTTAGGATCAGCTGGAGTCTGTTTTGGAGGTTCTACACAGGCAGATGGAACAGTACAAAGACCAACCACAACATGCAGAAAAAATTTCTTGTCAGCAGAGGCTTTTGCAAGAGGATCTCATACATATTCGGGCTGAAATATCCAAAGTTTCGACGGTGCGTGGCTTTGCTTGTTTCAAGGAAACAGTAATTCAAGTACTAGTTAGGGTAAAATATTTTTCTTTGGATGGAAGAGTTAGGTTCTGTTCTGTTCTGCTAGTACACAAAAAAATTCAAGAATCTCTCCAGCTTTCCTTTTCAATGCCCTTTTCACACCTCCCAACAGAAGCTCAGAAAACTTAAATACCTTTCTTCAGTTATGTATGGGGCATAAACTGCAAATCTTTCACCTAATCCTTTGAAAATGTGTGTGATTCCCTGGTATTGTACCATGGGAAAAGGAATTGGGAAAGTCTGTTGATACTGTAGTTAAAATTTGAAGTTGATAGTTATGATTTAATGCAGTTTAATGTTGCAGTTTTATGAACAAAAATACATCCAAAAATTTACCATGGAGGAGAGTAGCTTAAACTTGTGTGTTGTGGACTCCATATGTTAAGTGTTACCTCCAGTTGAATATGGGACTAGCTCTTGATGAAATTGTTGCTGGTATTGCATGGAGACCTTTCCTACAGTAAGATCTAATTACTGAAATGCCACTGCCTTCTGAATGTCTATATGCAGTGGTTTATGCCTGTAGAAAACTTTCACAGACAGCATTAAAAATTTAATTTGTGATATAAATAAGAAGCAATTGTAAGGATGGCTGTACTGGTCCAGTCCAAGGCTTCTTACCCAGGCTTCTGGCTTCAGCAGTGGGCATGAGCAGATGCTTAGGGAAGAGTAAAGACAGGAGAGGCAGGTAGTGCTTTGTGTCATGACTCATTCAGCTTCTAACTGTTCTCTACTCAGAAAGTTCCTGAGACTGGTATTTATTTTGTCTGTTTATAATCCTCAGTAGATCTGAGTTCCAAGACCCTGTACAGTCTCCTCTTAAATTCTGTGAACCTTTCACATCCAGAACATTGTTTGACAAGATACTGCTCAGGTCTTTTCCCTGGTGTATGGGCAGCCATTTGTTTTTATTTGTTTTGAGCCTGACTCATACATGTTTTGTGTGATAAACCTTTATTCTTGTATGGCAAAGGGTGAGGAACTTTGAGAGAAACAAAACTATTCAGTCATTCCTTATATAAAAATGCTCCAGGCACTTGATTCTGCTGAGGTCTGGGGCAAAAGGCAGACCATGGTGCCATGGATGCCAGAAATAATCTAGGTAAGGGTGATTGGAGACGCCTGTTTTCCAGGTGATTTTCCAGGTGTCTGCTTATTTATTTGCTTCTGTCATTGCAACATAGTCTGTAGAAGTTCTAAAGGATCACCTGCTTTGTGTTTCAGAACTTGGGTTCTGGTTTAACTAACTGGATTTTAACTATAAACTGGTTCTAAATAGAGAATTAAACTAAAATAAAGTGGAACCAGAACAGATTTCTTCATAGCACAGTAGTCATGGTTCAGATTCTATTATATGCCAGTTTTATGCTCTGAGAAATGGGTTTGTGTGGGGACCTGGCCAGAGTTTTTTAACTAGGGATTCTTGACTTGATTTTGCATGCTGTAAAGCATTTTGAAGTCTGTCGTTGACCCTAACCAAAACTATGGGCTGTAAATGGATTCTTTTTTGTTCCTTTTTATAATAGAGCAATGCCATCTTACAAACACTTTGGTGCTCAATTAGAGAATGGATAGAGTGATTTCAGAGTTGGTCATGACATTGTGTTTGGGTGTTCCTCTGTTAATAGGAAATGGAAAATGCCTGGAATGAATATCTGAAATTAGAAAAGGATGTGAGCCAACTGAAAAAAGCCTTACAGGAACAGATGAATAGTTCATTGGTAGCTCAGGTGAGTCCATTTCCAGACTCTGGGTCATAGATCATTGCTTTACTTATCAGATCCTTTTGTCTGAACTTGGAAGCTGTCACCTCATAAGAGAAATTGTAGCCTTTGCATTGTATTCAGCTGTCACATAGTTCAGTGTGCAAAGTTGAGACTCTGGCAGCACAGCTGTGCTGTAACTAGCTGCCTCGCAGCATCAGGAGTAGTTTCCTGTAAGTTGCCTATGCAAATTTGTCCCTATTTTATTAGGTGCTGACATCTTGACATTGATAATGTATTTCATTTATAAGACTATGTAGGATTCTTAGTCATCCATGTATTTGATCTGACATTGTTGGCTTCTTTATCCATTTTTAAGAACATCAGTCACTAGCTTGTTACTGTCATTACTTGTTCTTTGTCATGTTCCTCTGTTAATGGAAGAGTTATCACTGCAAATTGTTTTGTGAAGTGGAATAAGTGTTTAACAGCCATCAGTAATTGAAAGGCATCTCGAGTTTAAATCAATTATTCAGTTTTGAATCTTACAGATGAAGCTTTGTTTGAAGGTAGGCTATTTGCTTTGCTGAACTGGATGTGACATGCCAGATTTTCTTCCACATACCTGCTTACAACTGGTGATTTTACTCCTGGAGCAAGAACAGTGCAGATTATTTTTCCTGTGGTTAAGCAGACCAGTTTTATTAACAGACAAAACAGAAGGAACAAAGCTAATGTGTACATTTTGCTCAGATCTTAGCCAACTTCTTCAAATAACCTGGACCTAAAAGAACTCACTGGTTAAACTTTTTCATTTACTTATTTGCAACAAACATCTGAACAGATCTGAACTGAAGTCTGTTTATTTTCACTATCAATAGAGAAATGTTTTTACATCAAAGTGACAGCTACAAAAAGTTTTTTAGGTTGCATCAGTCATCGAAGTCCATTAGTCCACTTTAATTCTGCTGAGGCTGTAATTCAGATTTTGGAGCTCAAATACTATGTCATTGAGCACAGCCGCAGAATACATCCCTCAAAAAACAAAACAAACAAACAACAAAAAAAAACCCCACAAAAAACCCACCAGCTGTAACGGGATGGGGAAATTAATTAATGCGAGACGATATATAAAAATATTAACAGATTATTAATATTAAATATTCAGAACTCACATCACCTCGATCACCATTTAATAATAATATTAACAGGCTCTCTGCATCGTTATGGAAACTATGTACAGGTTATAACAGGATCTGGAAATAGTTATTAAATATACACATTAATTAAACTCGATATAAACTGGAAGAGAAGGCTTTGCGGTCAGTATACCGCTT
>VWYK01011803.1:298-13153 GCA_013399775.1 Semnornis frantzii
TAGATCTTTTGTGTAAATCTCTCTGGGTTTTTGGAGTGTCCAGGATTGCTAAACTTTGGAGTTTTCTGCAATTTTGGTGCTACCTTACTAGCTCGTTTCTGGCATCTGTCTCTGTCTTTATTCATATATATTTCTTGAAAGTGTGCTGTGTTCTGGGAAGTTCAGACAGAAATCTCTCACTAAACTTTTCTTGGTTTTCTCTGTTTCAAAAATTTAAACTTTTCCTGAATGAAAATTAATTCAAACTAACACCCAACTTAGATTTCTCTGTGCTTTGTTTCGATATCTGTTGTTTCTAAAGTGTAAGCTTTTATGGAAGTTATGTCCTTTCTGTGCATCTGTTTGCTTATACAGTAGCCTAAAATGATACTTGACCCTTTCTGCTATGTCACAGGGGTAGACTAGTTTGTCTACATTGTTCCATATTAAAATCCAAACATTTGAGCCTTCAGGTTGATAAATAACATCATAGTTGTCTAAATTTAACTATACATTAGAAGAAAGTTTCATGTTAGGTCTGTGTAAGAGTGGGATGCAGGTGCTACTAAAGTATTTAGTTACTCATTTCGATAATTGCGATACGGATGGCAGTCATGTGAAATGATGATGTGATCATATCTAAGATTTGAGTTGGTAGTGTTGTTTATTCTGGCTGAAGGAGAGGATAAAACTTTAAATTGGGAGTTAATGTTCTGGAGAGCCCTGACAACAATATTTTGTTTTTTTCAAACTTCAACATCTTTGATTTCAGCAGGAACTTGAATATTGTCAACAACTTGTTACAAAACATCTGTGGACAAGGAATCTGAAGACCACGTTCAAGAAAAACTTCTGGTGTCATTTACAAATGTTTTTAGAAGGAAGACTTGAGGGCATTTACTACAAGATTCCTGGAGCCTTTTCCCCACGTCCTTCATCTGCATTTTACAAATTTGTTGTAGAGGTATTTATCTAAAAAGCTGTCTTCTCTGGTGGGCTTTGTCAGAAGAGAAAATCTCTCCTGAGACAGTTGTTAGAGTACGTTAATCTAGAGACAGAACTGCCTCAGTCATTCAGTGGATTGTTTGTTGAATTTCCTGAGAATACCAACAGAATGATAGTGCTCTAGATTCATAACCATGTCCATGTGGTAAAAGTTTTCTACACATGTGGAATTGGGGGAATACCTCTTAATAAAAGGGCTTTTCAACTTCAGATGGAAAATCAGTGGCAGAGACATAGGGGTTATGTGCTAGTTGCTGAAGTAGCAATTGGTCAGCTGTGTGACTGATTAAATGTGTTGTTTTGCTCTACAAATGCTTTCCTTGATTTCTTCTCTGATTATAATTGCCTACCTGTTGTGACAGTTCTCTCCCTCACAGGAGCAATGCATGTTCTTTGGAACACTGGAATTAAAAAAAGCCGCTTTTAAATTTCAGCAATGTCTTTTAATTTTCTTATTTTACAAGTAGTGGACAGATGTTTTTAGAGCAATGATTGCTTTATGAAATGTGTTTGAGTTTTTTTGTTGTCTTCTGTTTGGTTTCTCTTTCGTTTTGAAGGTAATTATATGTTGTTCTCTGAGAGTGAGTGGCTGTTTACCTCTTTCTTTCATGGCAGTCTTTGTTTCATAGGATTACCTGTAGGCAGTCTCTGTTTTGTTATATAGGTTGTAAGTGTGATGCATCATTCAATGGTCTGGGCTGCACATCAGCATCCACATCACCTGCCAGTAGGAACTTTTTTTTTAACAGATTATATGCACAGCTTTTCCCTGCTGCTTTATTTTTCTGAGGTTGGTTTTGAACACTTGAAAATGACACATTTACATGTGATTAATTGGTTAATAAAAATTGTTTTCTTTGCAAAAAGAAACTGTGAGATTATATTCCATTTCAATTTGTTCATTTCAGTAAAATGTTTTTAGTAAACTTATTAGCAAGTGGTTCTAGTCAGTTCAGGGAGATGAGTAATTTCCCAATTTAGTACCAATGGTACTAATTTTAGTTGTAGCCACATTTATTGGCTAACATGCTATTAGTTGTATTCTGAGATTTACATTAAATCATGCAGAAATATATCCAATTTGGTTTGGAGGAAGAAGAGCTGTGGTTTTTCTCACGTATATTGTACGACACAACCTGCCGACATTGCACTGGTAGCTATGAATGCACCTGATTGAATACGCAACATTCTCAGTGCTGGAGGGTTCCTTTGTTGTTGTGGTATGGTTTTATCGTTGAGTAAATCAGAGAATTCTTCAACAACTGAAATTAAAGATGTTAATGAAGATCTATTCCTAAAAATATGAATGTCATAGTGAATTTAGCTAAGCATAATTGAACCTTGCTGAATGCACATTCAGCACAGAAGTGGAGAAATGCCTGATTGTTCAAATCCTGTCACATCATTCCAGTAATTGTGATCCTGCTGTTATGGTAGAGGGTGGAGTCAGTGCTTCAGGGAAGAAGCCAACAAGTAACATATTCCTCTGCCAGTTTTATGAGGATGGATTTGCAAATAGGCAGTGTTAGGCAGTTCATCAGTCAAAATGGCATATAGTTTCGATATTAATATGTGTAGAAAAGTGTCCTTTAATGTATTACTAAAGGGACAAAATATTGTGTTTAGGAAAAATGTCATGATTACTTTGTTTCAGGATCTGAGATTTTTCTATATGTACCCTAAGCTTTCATTTTTACAAGATGTGAATTGTTCGTTTCTGAGACTCAGGTAGGATACTCCGCACATGCAAAGAAGTATCAAATAAAATTCACAGTGGTACAGGGAAAAGCAAATGGGTCACAGCTACAGAACTACTGTCTCTCTGTGGCTTGGGGAGGGAATATATTTTGGAACAGGCAGCTTTCAGTGTAAAACTGAAGTCTGCTGTTATATATGGGTTTAAACTGGCAGAGGGGGGGTTTAAACTGGGTGTTAGGAGGAAGTTCTTTACAGTGAGGGTGGTGAGACACTGGCACAGGTTGCCCAGGGAGGTTGTGGCTGCTCCCTCCCTGAACGTGTTCAAGGCCAGGTTGGAGGAGGCCTTGAGTGATCTGTACTAGTGGGAGGTGTCCCTGCCTATGGCAGGGGATTGGAACTACCTGATCTTTGAGGTCCCTTCCAACCTTACTATTCTATGATTCTAAAAGCTGCCTGCATGAAAGTAGAAGCGTTACACACTTTTTAAAAACTTACATCTTGAGTAACGATAGTCTGCCTTTGTTTATCTGGTAGCTTTCATGTGATGAAGTAAGTTGTGTCTAGGTTTAAAATGGTTTTGAAATTTCCTGATTAGAGGAAGAGTTTCAGAAAGAGCATCTTAGTTTTGGTGAAGAGATCACCATCAAAGTGATCACTGTTGAAAGTCAAGCTGAATTGGAGTTTGTAAGAAAGAATCCAAGAAAGGGTTCTGCAAGGGAGCTGATGTAGTTGAAGCAAAGAAAGAGCAGTTCCTCTTTAGGAATTTGAAATATCAGTTAAAGCTATAGCGTTGTAGTTCTTCGGTATGGTGATCAAGGGAGGTGGTATGGCAAACCACATACTTACTAATAGAATGGTAAAGAGATACTTATTAGCAGTTATAACAGAAACTGTAATGTAAAGGAAGATCAGAGTCAGAAGTGTGCGAGGAACGAGTCAAGAAGATGCAAGTCCCTGGGTGACAGGAAAAGTAGGTGGTCAACCATGGCAGAAAATTACGTTTGGATGCTAGTGGGAAGACCAACTGGAACAGAATGATTCAAGGTCTGGTCTACCACTCAGTCTGTAGACATGTTTATATATCCAGTTAGTACTCCAAAGTGCTGATATGGCTTTGTATGTTGCTAATTTCTTCTCGTTTAACGATAATTAAAGAAATTACTTGACTTTCCTGTCTTTCCTTAGTGTGGTGATCTCGCTGGTTTTGAACTGTGAACCATCTCCATCAGTTGATGCATTGCGGGCATGGGGACGTCAGTTCTATTACTGGCGGCATGGAGGGGGCAGTTTGACAGCTTAGCCATAATATGTGGTCATCTGATGGCAACTTCTGTGACTTGGACATACTGTTCAACTGTGGTTTACAAATGACAAACAGCAGTCTGAGCTCTCATAACCTATAGTTTCAGATAACACTGTGTAGACTCTGGCAGAACTGTTCTTTCCATTCCCTGTCCTTAATTTTTGATCCAGTGTTGTGGTATGTTTTCCTTTCTCATATCAACTGCTCATCTACTGAAGTAACTTTTCTTTTGCATTCACTTGTTTATTTAATTAAATTTTTTTTTTTTTAAAGGGGCATGTGGAGGAATGTTTTTAAAATGCATCAATCGTTCCATGGTAATACAAATGAAAATGTTTGCTTTTAGGTTTAAGAGGTTAAGTTATGAGAGGGGAGTTAAAAATTTGATGTTCAAGTAGATTGAGGTAGTTGCTTGGGGGAAGCTACAGATATTTTCAGTAGGGTTGTATGTCAGCCTGTCTGTTTGCTCTAGTAGATTGCTCTCCATATGTGCAGGGGAATGGAAAGTTACATTAGGTCTTTTAAAAAATCAGTATGTAGTAACAAGTCAATGCACTCGTATAGTTTTCTTTTGAGATACAGCTCCCCAGATGCAGGACTTGCATTTCCCTTTTATGAACTTGATGAGAACTTATTTATACCTGAATCTAGGATAACTTTTGGATGTAAGCTGTTTGGATCCAGGTGAAATATTAACAAAAACTAAGTCAATATAGAACTGTTACTAGTGTCATCTGTTTGGCATTTCCAGTGTACACATAAAGTGTTTAGCTATTTCTGTATAGACAATCTTTAAAAATATAAGCTTCAGTCTTTCAAACCAGCAGTGCCAGCCTGAATTTTTTCACAGTAATACAGAGGAGGTGGTGGTTCTTCAGTATTTACTTCCTAGACCTAGGCAGTATTTTGCAGAAAATGAAATACATTGGGATGTTTGCCTTTGAGAATTATGTTCATTTATTCAAACTTTCTGCTCAGTTAAGAAGAAATTAGAACAAAAAATAGAGTACAGTAACTTTGCTTTTAGAAATGTGTAGGTCTGTGTGTGTGGACTGGGTCCCTACATGTGTTTTCAAGTTGCCGAGGCATAATTTTTTTAAGAACATAATCTCTATTAGGAAAATCCGGAGGGGGAAGGATGTGAAGGATACTATTTATTGAAAAACAGTCCACCGACTTCTATTTTGGTACAAATCTGTGCATAATTGAAAAATAACTTTGGCAATCTGCTCTGAGTTTATCTATGTGGGCCAAAACCGTAAGGTGGTATCTGCTATGCCTTTTTGTAAGAAAAAGAAATTGTTTCATAAATGGCATTGTGTTGACTAGCAAATATGGAAATAACAGAAAAATTCGGTAGTGTCATGAGTCCTGCAATCCCCAGACACTGAAAAATTGGTTTTCTTTTGTGCTGTTGTAGATTGACTCTAGGACAGTATTGTTAGCTGTTTAAAATGCAGCTGTTGAAAGGATTTTTTTGGGTTGTTTTTCAGTACTTGTTTTTTTTTTTTAATGTAACCCATACACATGTTGTCAAAGCTCATGTATTATTCTTCTAATGTTTGTCCAGTACTGCATAGTTATTTTCAAATTTTCACTTAATTTGTTTGGAGTTTACAGCAAATATTTTTATGTTATTTTTCTTTTGTGTGATCTGTTTCATATTTTGGAGATTTAGGAATGTAGGAAACATTGATGCATCAGGAAATGCCGCATGCAGTGGGGTATTTCTGCTCATCTTGTATCATTACTCCTGAGACAAAACGATGAATACACTGGTATATTTGTAGGCAGCTTCACAGTCCTTGCTGCTCAGACAAGACCAGCATGTCTGAGATGTTGACATCTTTGGCAGTTAGGACACGGTCGTCATCTTGCTGGTACAGATTGTGTCTTGTAGCACTGTATAAATGCCTCCCTGGTATATGGAGTTTTAGCTTTATTGTGAATGCACAGCTCACCTGTATGTTACTGTGCCTCTTGAAATGTTACCTGACATCATCCGCTGTCTACAGAAGTGGCTTCAAACTTTCATGGCCTTGTAGGTGTCAATGCTGGACTGCTAATGCATTTTAAACCCAAAGTTTCGGTCTCCTTTCAAACTTGACCATAGCAGCAGTGATTTGCTTGGCTGTGGGTAACTTCAGCGAGTTTCACAGTCTCCTAGAGGTTGCTTCTGCCGATACTGTAATATTTTATGTTAGATGAGGGGGAAAAGAACAGAACCTAGTTTAGTGTTTCACTGGTACAGTGTAATTTATTCTTAGCAGTTAAAGAAGTCTGAAAGTTTTCAGGTGATTTTTTTTATACTGCTTGTATCATGAAAGAATAAGTAGTCATTCTTTTAAAAGAACATGCTGTCCTTTTGGATAACTGTATTGCACAAGTGATGTCTAAGTCAAAAGTATCTTGTTCTTTTTTGTTTTACTTTTTATTTTTCCTGCAGATGGCTTCCTCTTGGGTATAATTTGGAATAAAATTCAGTACTGTTAAGTGTTTTGGCTCTTTATTTTATTCAAAGTATGTAAGACATTACAGATGCCTTGAAATATTTCTGTTTCCTCTGTATGCTTATGGGACAGTAGAAGGGAACCCCCCACAGTTGAGTAGTGTTTCTATTTTTGTATATAGGAGGACCACTAACATTTGATTAATTTGTGGAAAGGAATGTGCTAGTTACTTAATGTTTTCAATAAGATTCTAATCTTTACAATGTGATTGTCTGTGTATTAATTCCTACTATTCAATAGCTTCTATCATGTAATAATTATCTGATAATAATTTAGCATATGTATAATAGCAGCTATATGCCATTGGGTCCCATAAGCAAGACAGGCTATCCAGGCTTCTTTGCCAGCCCTGTGAAGTTCTGGACTGCCGCCACTGGCTCTCTCGCAAAAACTTGCACATCCATTTAGGTATTCAGGTGGAAATTCTATCTAAATCTCTGTGCTTGAGTGATGAAGCTCTAAAATGTGAGAACTGATTATAATCCTATCGTAATGTAGAACCTGAAGTGTTATGAGCACGTCCAGGCTCTGAGAAGGAAAGAACAAGAGTGTTCATATGCAGATATCCAGCTCCCACACCAATCTGGGATGACTTGTGTTGACACACATGGACTGAATAATTTTTTCCAAAATCTATTCAGTTTTACTTGAAGGACTCGAACACCAACTGAAGGCAGCCTAATGCTTACCCTGATAACTTGTTCAAGTTTTCTGCCCCTTTCACTGACTACAGAGGGTTCTGGAATGCTCTTACCTGGAAACCCTGTTATTAGTGAACATCCTATCTACCTAAAACTACACTACAAAGTGCATTTCAGCTATCTCTGCAATAAACTAGAAAAGCTGTCTTAAGCTCATGGTATGACACTTGTTTTCCAGATGCAGGGTTGTGGTGTGGTGGTTGTGTTTTGCTTTGTTTGGGGTGAATTTTTGTTGTTGTTTTGGTTTCTTTGTTTTTGAGGGGGTGTGTGGGGTTTGTTTTTTTCTTTAGCAAAAGTCTCTTCTGCGTTTTCTACACCATATTGAAAAGTGATTTTCTAAGCAGTTCTTAGAGTATTCTGGAAAAATGCCAAGGGAGGAAAAGCAGGTTACCATGATTAGATAGGAACTTACAAGGACAAGCTTTCTCAGTGCCAAACCTCTCTGGTTTCATTTTGACAAGTTTCGGATTCTCTTACTACCTTCTTAGTCCAGAAGATGCTAAATTCTGCAAACCTTCCTGGAGAAAACACACGCTGTTCATCAAAATAGCTGTTTACTAGCGTGCCAACAGTGCACATGAAAGCATCAACTGTGGCACAAAGCCTTTTTGTTTATACTGAAGCTCTTGCCAGACAAACTCTTAATCCACCTACTAAAGCTATCCTGTAATGTAGTTAAGTAGCAGTGCCCACTGGTTGTAATACAGGCTTCGGTTTCAGAGGGCAAGTACATATAGTGTTGATTCCAGTTTTTCTGCACAGGAAACTAAAACTCAGTGGAAAGCACCAAACTTCTCAGCAGTCTTTCATGCTACTTACTTTACTGTGTTCTTGGTGAGGTTGCTGACAGGAAATGCATTACATATTTTTCTTAATTAATGCTGTGGAAATGTGGCATTCAGTTGTAGCAGCCAGTATACAGCACTTCATTAACGACATACCTTCATATCACAGTCCAGTAGATTTTTTAATTTTTTTTTTTTTTTAAATTTTCTGGTCCTAGTCTAGGCTTTCACTCACAAGAAATTATGTTTCTTTGTGAGATTTTTTTTTAACCACATTTCACTTTCCTCTGTTGATGTACATTCTCTTCTATTGCTTTGTGGAATCTCACACCTGCAAGAGGGGAAATTGATTGTGACTGTGAGTGGGAAATGGAATACAGGGCATAGAAGTAGTAATGGTTAAATTCCCCAAATGAACAGGCCAGAAATGGATTTTTAATTTTTCTCTTAGCTTAATAAAGCTTTTCATGCAGTGAGCTGTTGTAGTTATCTGTGTCTCTTGCAACTCCTTGCTGGAATTATTTCTTGAGAGTGGTTAAACCACTTAGATCTGTTCTCAGGAAACCCATTTGTTCCAGTCCATGAAGGAGAGTTTGCTGAATCCTGTGTAGGTTTGAGTGACCCGCCTCAAAACATGCAGGTTTTGTATAAAACAGGGGAGCTTTGGAGCAAACTCCCTGAGAGACCTGTCTAGAAGCAGTATCCTTTCCCTGTGTTATATTTGCTAGCTCACAGCCTGTTGCTTGTATTGTGCTGGTTTCCTGTCACTTTACTCTTCTGCTTCTCCCAGGTGCTCTAGAGAGTTACATTTTATGCAGAGGTACATTTTGAATAGAAATGGATTACCAGTTCGTAAAAACAAAGTGTGTTTTATTTTGGGGATCTTAAGATATAATTACCCTTTTTGTGATTTCTCTTCTTTTAAGAGGAAATTCTAACTAATTAGTTCTTAGAGTTCCTGTTCTGTGTTTTGTCATCTTGAGGCTGTTGGCATCTCCCTGCAGCAGCCGTCACAAGCAGCCACAGGCCTTTCGGGTGCTAGGCCTCTGCCAGTTCAGAGCCCTGTTCTTCTTAGCAGGCACTTAGACTGCCCCACACCTGTGCACTTTTCCTCTTAAGCCTGGAATCTTCAAACGCTTCTCTGACACATATGAAGAGTTACAAGATCATGAGTGTGAACATTGTGACACTAGACTTTTTTTTACAATTGCTAGCAAGTAACGCAATGTCACTACCAAATGTTGTTACTAGAATGTTGCTACCAGGCATGGCAGCAAGGGTGGAGATGGTACTGACAAGGTTGTTTAATGTCAGATTGTGCAGGTGTAAGCTAGAAAAGGAAGGTAATGAGAACTTTGTGTATTACAGTAGTATTTTAGACAACATTGCCCAGTTCCTCTGGAGGAATATTTAAGTATTTACATGTCAAATCAAATTTTATGGTCATATAAACAACTTACTGAGGCCAGTTGCAGTTGTTGAGTGATGTACATTAATTACCCTACCGTCCCCATGCAACAATTATACTTGCACGTGCTGTATGTCTTGTGAAAGATAGTTTATAGCATCATCTAGAAAATGTTTTGGGCTGCCACTAAAGACTTAAAAAAAGTTTATGGCTGTGGTTGTAATAATGGTACCATTGTCAAAAGAAAAAGGGAAAAGTCCAGGAAGGCAGAGGAGAGAGAGTGCATTATGTAAGGTTACTATTTCATGCTCGACTAAGAAATAAAATACATATAAAATGCTCATTTATGTTTCCATATGGGAACTGTCTTTCTAGGCTTGTATACCTTAGATAACTAGCAGTCTCCTCAAGTGTGTACATAGTGATCAGTAAAAATAACAAACTCCCAAACAAGTTAGCTATTGTGTTAGTATTACAATACAGTTTAGAAACCACTCCTGAGCAGTGGTTATTGAATGGGTTAAGAGTGACAAGAGTGCTTCTTCATGCATTTTATGCTGAAAGTTAAAACACAGGCTGTTAATATGGAGAATTAATTGCTTTGGTAATGATACTGGTTTTTTCAGTGTTGCTTCAGGAGTATTTTAAATCAGATGTTTTCCACCTATTTAAATCAGATGTTTTCCTCTTTTGTCTCCTAACCAAGCACAATGCATTCAGTATGGACCTGCACTTCTCAGAATGAAGTATACTTTACTGATGTCACACCTCTCTTGAATTTATTGCTGCACCGAAATTATATTTTCTGCTTTTATATCGAATATTTAGTATCCAGACTTCTTACTCTTTTGATGGACAGGTGTCATTGGCAGTTATTACTCACTAACAACTATTTTCTAGTAAGGCAGGTAGTGTGTTCCTGAGTTTCAGCTGCAAGTGCTGAGAGTTTAATTTTTGACATACTGATGTGCATCTAAGATTTCAGATTACTGTCCACAACTGCCTCACTCTCATTGCCTGAGATAGACCAGAGTATGGTGAATGTTGGGTATGGTTTTGTTGGGGATGGTGGTGAAAAAAGAATCTGGGTCCACCGGTCTAAAGAATTTTTGAACTGCTATCTTGATGGATGCTTTGCTGAAAACAAGAAAAGGGAGCATGGTTTAAGTAAACAAATGAAAGTCCAAAGTGTTAATTATTTGCATAAGCATGCTATTTTTGCTTTATTGCTAAACATGATTAGAGGTGTTAGAAACTCATTTTGAGACAAACACCCTATTCAGAATTCTGTGCTATTTCCCTAAGAAAGAAATTAGCATACAGGATTTAGTTGTGAATGTCTGTAGTTAGGTTGGTTTCATTCAGAAATAGTCAGAAGATTGTTTACAGTTTATGTTGTTTGTTTAGTAAGGCACTGGGATGGAGATACTCTGTTCTGAAAGTAAAGAAAGAAATTAATTTCCTAGTGGGTGTAGCTTCATTTCTGAAATAATTCAAGTGTTTTTTTTCCAGAAGACAAACAATGAATACAGGCCTTGTAGAAATAACCTTTTACAAGTTCAGGTCTGCAGCATAGCATTTCGTGGTGGAAAGGTATTTATAATTACACAGTGTTAGGTTTCGAAAAAGCAAAGCAGTGCACTTCAAACTAATTTGTTTCATGTACATGTATAGATGTACACCCAGGCTTATACATTTTCTGATATGTGGGGAAGGTTAGCCTAGTTCTTGATGAGTTCCAGTAAAAGACTATGGCTTTGGAGGATAAATGTGCTGACTTCAGTTGAAATGTTCCCAGCTATTTCAGCTTTTCATCTTTTGTTGGACTTTTACTGCAGAGTCTTTATGATAAGCTTCAGTGTTTGATTATTGAAGCTCAGTTTAATTGGCAGCTCAAATTAGAGAATCCTTTGCCTCTTATTTGTGCAGGATTAGTGCCTTGTGAGATCTTTCAACAACTTTCAGCCTTAGGAAGCCCAAGAATGTGGTTGAGGATCTTCTACCTGAGAGGAAGTGTTTCTTAGTGACATGTTTTTTATGTTTGACTGAGGAGCTGGCTACTGAGGTAGAAATTTCCTGAGGTAGATATGTATACAGTAAGTGGGGAGAGTCCATCCCAGACAAGGAGGGAAAAGTTTATTCACCTATAGCTCTTTTTGGACAGTAATGTCACCTGTAGTTACAAACCAATCTCCTGCTGTTTCTAGAGTGATTCTTCAAAATGTTTAAACAGTTTCAGGTGTGAGAGGCTAAGGGACAGGTAGTGTCCAGTAACTCCAGCATGTGCAGGCACCTAAATATGGGAGTTTTATTTGCTAAGGGGAGAAAGCATTTCCTTGATTTCAAATGAACACAGCATATTCACACTGCTTTTGACTTTCTGTATCAGTAGTCTCATTAATTAAATAGATTAATGTTGTCTTCTTGAGCTTTTTTCTGGCTTCAGCACCCTGCTAGTCTCTGGCTGGACTGGGCAGGAGAGGTGGGCAACTGGTTTGCATGCATCTGGCAGCAGGTTCAGTAAGTTCATGGGTGCCACAAGGTGACTGTGTAAAAGTTTGTTTCGAGGAGTTCAGTATTTCAGTGTATTCCAGGGTAGGAAAGGCTTTTATATGTCTTTTATGATGAAAAGCTATTTTTTTTTCTTTGAGTGAGCTGAATTGTTTGTATTTGGTGGTCAGAATCTTCTACAGTGCTTGAAACAGACTTTTATCTGGAAATAATTTGAAGTATACTCTAAGTGCACTACTTTTATTTTAGATAAAACACACAGTTTCTTAGACACAAGATGTTGAAAGACATGGAGATGTTATAAAATTAATTGTATATTTTGTATTCTGTTTACATTTACAGATATCCTAAAAGCTTCAAGCATTTCCTCAGATTTACAGCTTCATAACATTGACCTTTTTTTTTTTTTTTTCCCTCCCTATGCCAGTGAGCATCATAATTGTTTTGTTTGTAATTTATTTAGTTTCAAGTAGAGGTATGCATTTGAAAAAGAAAATTCCCGTTGCCAAAATTCCATACATAAGTGAATGGTGAAATGGTGAAATACTCAGCAGCTGGTGCTAGGTCATGCAAGTCCAGATGGAGCAAACTTCTGTAACACAATGTCCAGAACATGGTTCTTTATTTTCAGGGAGGTTTGTAGAAAGGATGTTGATGATACATGTTAAAAACAAAGCACAGTTGTTTGAAAAGTAAAAGAAAGCCTACAGAAGCAGATTTAATAAAAGGAATCTTTATGCTCGGAGTGATCCATTGGAGACTCAAATATTTGGTCAAAGAGTTAGACTAAAAAGGCAGGTGGATATCTGTGTCAGATGTTTTAAATTCTAAAGTAATTTTGGTGTCTTTTAATTCAGATCCTGTCGATACAGTTAAAAATGTTTTCTATCTTATGTAAACCCACTGTGCTTTGCATTTTCAGAGAATCTCATAAACATCCAAGTTGGTAAAGCCC